>RJWM01008805.1:0-70920 GCA_004363535.1 Dasyprocta punctata
AAAAAAAAAAAATAAAAAAAAAGTTACATTATACCAAAGTACAATGGCACACGGTCAATATTTCCATTTCTGAAAAGAGGAACAGCAGAATAGAAAAGAATTGGATCAAAGCAAGACCAAGACCCAGCAGTGTCAACATTAAGCCTTGTAACTCCATAACTGGCACCTGGGACACACGGCGGTAAAATAAAAGTTCCGAAGTGCTTGGGCAGCCCCACCCCTGCAGATTTGCCAGTTGCAGTTCACATGGCCTCCTTCTTGGGTTCCCTTCTTGTCCTCCAGCTTTCTTTGAAAGATGTACCGTGTTTCTGGCATTTTTTTATTTTTTGGAGTTTCTAACAAACCGTTGTGTTTATTGTCTCAGCTTTACCCACCCCCTCTCAAGAGCTCCTTACTTGGCTTCTTGAGCCTTCCTTTGAAATCTAAGTGGATGCTCTTGTGCGTGCATGTGTGTAAGGTACATGCTCTAGGTTGAACTCAGCACCTTCACACTAAGCTACATCCCCAGATGATCTTTTCTTTTTAAATTGAGTCAGGGTCTCCCTAAGTCACTAAGTTGCCTAGGCTGAACTACAACTTGAAATTCTTTTGTCTCAGTCACCAAGAGTGCTGCAGTTATAGGCATAAAGCCCCATCCCTGGTTCTGGCCCCACAACTCTTACATTCTGACTGCCCATAAAACCAACTTCAGAAGGATGACACCAAGGTCCACTTCCAGAGGGAGAGTAGCCAGGCCTATTTGGTCCATGACTGCAGTTGCAGCTACCACTGAGTCATTGAAAAACCGAGTACAGTTCCTTAGGAGATCCTTCTTCATCAGGGAACTATCTTCTGAGGTGACAAGTTTACACTTCTGTACCTTTGAGACTGTGCTGGGTGGGATCTTGCTGATTCTTGGATTTTTTAAAAAGACATTTCTTTTCTGATCCATGTACAAAGTATTTGGTTTCTCTGTAATGACCTTGATCTCTTCTGCAGACACACTTCCTTTGACCTCTGATTTATACAGTCTTTCTTCTGCCAAAATTTAATTTTTTCAATTTTTCTGTCCTTCATTTTGCCTCTAATTTTTACTGTAAACCTAGCTAAAAGCAGCCAGATATACACATACCACAGCGTGAACATTGGACTGCCTTTGAATTTCCTCCACTAAATTAGGTTATTTGCTGCCCTTGATTGCAGTCTCCCAAAGACTCAGGACATGTACACAATGTGGAAAATTGTTTTTGTCAGAGTGTAGCACACCTGGCCTCTAGTCCAACTGCCAATTAAGTCTTTCTTCTCAATGGAAGCTTCCTCACTGGTATGCATTCTGGTCTTCTGAGTTCTGGCCAGAATCACCCAACAATTTCTGTGCACCACCAATTCCCTGGGCAGCTCTCATGACAATTGAGCAGGCAATCAAGCTTGATGGTCTCATCTTACTTTATGAATTCATCATTTTCTACATTCTACATATATGCAAGATCATAGCATATTTGTTTTTCGCATTTGCCCATTTCACTTATTTTTACTGACTTGTAATAACAAAAATAAGATAGAAGTACATAATTCTGTGTATGTGTGTTCTGGCTCAATTTTATCTCAGTTGGAGAAGACAGGCCTTTCCTTGAACTTGGATTATGAATTGGTAGTGTATGAATTATTAAAAACCAGTGTTACGGGGCAGGAGAAGAAAGATCAGTCCAACTGATAATTGTATAATCTGTTGATGATTTATGGTATAAAAGGTCATACCTCTCTCACACTCATTTAAAAATAAAACAAATATATTTAAAATTGATTGCACAACAAGCATACATTTAGGTTCACCATCAAGTGTTAACTGTATTTATCTGGAATCATTTTGCACTCCCTCAGAGTGCAAATATTGCTGGCACTTCTGGAGAGTCTGACTGTCTCATAAGGAAATATGAAAGGCATGACCAGGTTGATGTGAATGTTCAAAAATGGGTGACCTGTCATCAGGCATTATTTCTATTTTTCAGTGCATATTAACTTTGTGTGATGATTTTTAATATATCTGTAAGATATTGACATAATAAAATATATTTATAAAATAAAGAATTTCAAGGTATGTTTACAAAGCTAAGGATTATCTTTAAGACATTTCAAGATAGTAGTAAAGAGTGAATGCAAGGTTGATGAAATGAGTTGACAGTTGCCTTTATCATATGCTGGTATTTTATTTCAAAATGATATTTGAAGGACTGAGGTGGAGGGAAGCAGGAAAGTTCCTTGGGATTTCTCTATACCTTGTTGTCAGCAGCTCATCTTTTCAAAGGGTAATTAGAACTGGCAGAACAGTGGAATTCTGCTAAGTCCTTTTCCTTTAGATTGTCAGCAAAGCTAAGCTAGTTACTCATTAGCAAACACAATGTTTCTCCTTCTGCATATATTCCTCAATCTCCCCTGCCTCTTTATTATAATTTAAAAATGCCTAATGTTTGTAGTACTAACAAAAACAACAAGACAAATCTCTTCAATCAATGTCATACAAATCAACCTATTCTCATGGTGTATTGGGCTCCTTTATATGTAACCCTTATGTGTAGAGTGAGTGATTTCAAGAAACACAAAATAAAGCCTTTAATGCAAACCACCCTACTGAGTTTATGGGTAAGGCCTTTCTTTGTTCTTAACCATTGTGTACTTTAACTCAGGATAATATGCTTTTTCATTGAGATGGCAATCTTTTAAGATGCATGTAGGATCTGTGGCACACAGAAGAACAACAGCTGGGAGTCAAGTGAGGTCTTGGATAAAGTAAGAAGTCATTACAAGAAATTACATCAGACACAAAAGCAGTGTCTCACAACAAAGCAACTTGGAGTAAAAATTTTTCTTTACCTACTCCACTTCAATTAGCCATTGCCTCTTTAAAATTTGGATTCTTTCATATGTCTCTGTAGCCCGATAGGTCATGTATGACTCCACAGTCTAATAATTCCATTCCAAACTGACTTTTATGTCTTTGAGGCTTTTCCTGCTATTTGCATAGAAAGTCTCTCAACTGCTTGTTAGCTATCTGAGGAGCCAAGGTTCTTTGGAGTATATAAAATTTTGAGAGAATGGCCAAGAGGAGCTAGAAGCAAGAATCGCCAGCACATGATGTGACTCTGCTCTGACTAACCTTTTAAAACAAAACTAGAACTTCAGATATGTCCTTGGGAAGTTTCTCAATTTCCAAACACCAGTTTCATTAAAACATCAAAATAACATCTATCAATATCTGTATTTAGTATGCACGCTCCGTGAGAATATATGCCTTAGTCTTGTTTACAATTGTATCTCCAGTACTGAAAACATAAGGACTGAAAATATAATTGATACATAAATAAATGAAAAGAGAAATGAATTCTGTGGGGTTGCGAGTACTTGCTAACTTGGGGGTGCTGAGATGCACTCATCTATAAAAGGCTAATGAACTGGGTTAGAGGGAGGTCAATTTTAAAAAATGGCCCTTTGAAGATTAAGAACTGAGTAAGTAGTAGTATAAATATCTCTCTTCCCCCATTTATGTCTCTTAGTTACAAAATTAAATATGTGTCTGGTCCCTGTGAAGTGACTGTGAAGATAGTACAGATATTTAAGTTGCTATATATACATTCTTAAAATAGGGAGAACATTTTGAATTATCCAGGTGAACCCAATCTAATTACATGAGATCTTACTAGCAGGAGGTATTCTCCAGCTGAGTACAGGAAAGGGAGAAAGAAGAGGCAAACAGAGCTGAAGTGAACCCACAGGAGATGTCACAAAGATCTGAAACACAAGAAGGATTTTGTAGTGACTTGAAAGAGGAAGGGGCCACAAACTGAGCAGTCAGTTTGCTTCTAGAAACTGAGAATTATTCCAACCTGGCAGATAGTAAGAAAATAGACTTCAGTCCAACAGCTGGATAGAACTGAATTTTGAGAGCAGCCCAAACAATTGAAATCTTAAAAAATAAATTTGTGACCAGAATTTCCAGAAAAAAAAAAAAAAAAAAACCACAGTCCTGCTAGTGCCTTGATTTCTGCTTTACAGCACCCAGAACAGAGGTTCAACTGAGCCAGACTGTTATTGGTATGATAATGTGAAATAATTAACAAAGAAGAAAAAGGGAAATGGCAAAATAGTCTCCATCCAGCAAGAGCTTAGTGATCAGGAGGTGTGATACTAAATTTGCCTTACTGCTTGCACTTCAGATTTACCAGTGTAGTAGGATATATGAAAATACTGCTTTCAAACCTGATAAGGAGAAGATATAACTGCACAAATATTCCACCATCCACTGGAAGACAAAATGCCCTGCATCTCTGGTACCTACAGCACACGGGTGACCGGCAGGGTCAGCAGTACCCTGTGAGAACAGGAAGCCACAGTAGACCTGGGACAGCAAAAGTTGACACACTGTAGCATAGCTCCAGATTCAGTATCTGTCAGCACTGCACCTTAAGTGGCTGCTAGACCAGCCCTGGCTCTTCTCTTCTCCTAAATTTAGTTCTCAGATGCATAATTTTAACAAATGACTCTGTTACCCGCCATGTTTTTTCAGCCAGAAACCTTGCATTTATGTTTCATTCCATTCTTTCCCTCCCAACTTGTACAATAGTCAACCCATCATGGAGTTGTTTTGACTCTAATTACATTGCAAAACTATTACATAGCTCAACACCTTTCTTGCTGTCACTAAGATACCCTGGATCAAATGGTTCACGCCCCACTGACCAAAAGTCTAATCTGCTTCCCATCCGACGACCGTGTTATAGAAAACAACAAATTTGATGAAAACCGAAGTTGGAAGTGTTACAATGTTCTCTGTCTCCTTGAACTGAGGTATAAAAAAAGGAGGATACTAAACACCAACATGCTTTTATTTGTGCTTTGAAAGTTCAATTCAATTGAATTCAATTCAATTCACTAAAAAACTTCTACCTCTCTTTTGATACACGTAATTGTAAACATTTGCATTTGTTTATACTATCAGTAGTTTATCAGCAGGAAAAATTAAATATGCTACATTAAAACGGGTAAGATGAACAGTGAATAAGTGCTTGTCAGCTACAACTTAACTGAGTATTGAGACAGTCAAACTACGTGAGCAATGAACTTCAGGTTTAAAATACTTTGGGTTAAATAAGAGCCTCTCACATCCCCTGTATCACGCTGGGGATGTGGTTGGAGGTCAGAACGGTAAGTAAAAGTGAGGAGAGAAGGGGATCTAGTCATCAACTATGTGTTCATGAAAGATTAAAAATTTGTTACGACAAAAGTCAGGCATGACTTGTGTACAGTTGGAGCTACATATTGAGCTCCATGAAGATCAGTATTTGTCTTTTATTAGTAGAAAAAACAATGTGTCTCTTTCCTTGAAATACCCTTTCATTATGTTTCCACTAGTACTGTTTCTGCAAGCAGTTTTCCAGGATGTTTTCAAATCTTGTGGTCTTGTAGGTGCCCTTCAGTATGAATTCAGCCAACTCTGAATGCCCCCACACAGGTACTTTTTCATCACAATCTTATCAGCAGAGGACAGCGACTGCTAAGACTAATTAAAAATGGTCTTTTTCTCCTCTAAGTTTCAGCAAAGAGATTTGGAAGAGATGAGTCACGTAGCTTCAGGGAGAAAATTTTAAAGGAGAATACCAAGAAGATCCCAGAGTTGCAGTATTGAAAATACTACTTCTGTCAACAAAAAATATTAGTACTAAAGCAAGAAATAGATTGTTGAAAGGTCAAGGAAGGTCTGTGTATCATTTTTGAAGAATAATTTCTTGGGTCTTGTTCACGTTTTAAAATAGTACTTAAAACATTAGGTTTGAGAGTCACAAAATCTTGCATTTCACTCTTTACCATGAGTCAAATGTTTGACTCTGTAAAGTTAATTAATGTATTTAGTTTGTCAGCACTCAAAATGGAAATAAAAATACCTAAATCTTATCAAATTCATGAGAATTTGTTATGATTATACATATAGGAGATATAACAAAGCATCTGATGGATAGCTAACATTAAAATATTGCTTTCAGAAACAGTCATATGAATATCTGTGAATTTCACAAACCAAATACTTAGAGGTACAGAAAGAAAAGTCAAGTTTTTTATAGTTAAATTTAACATCTGTCTTGAATTCATAATGTATACAGTGGCCAAAAAAGTGCCCTAATCTTACCATTTCAAGATAAACTCAGGCATTTCTGAATTATTTGATTTTTAGTTCCAGTCTAAAGGAAGCTTTTCAACTATTCCTTCTCCCTATAGTATTACTCAAGGTTCTGGGTGTCAGAAAATAGAGACCTGGGGTTGCTCACGATCTCCTCCCATCATGTGTACCTTTAGCCCAAAATTAACTTTTCTTTAAAATTGATGGGTTGAGAGTTATATCTCCTCAACATTTTCTTGTTACTCATACATTGATTTTAGGCACTTAGTGTTTTCTAATGAGAAATGTAAACCTAGTTTTCCTCTTATTCTTTGGCAGGTAGCAGTACTTTTTCTTTGGAAACTTCTAGATTCTCATTCATGAAGATGTCAAAGTCAATCATGTGTTTACGTGCTGCATCTCTTATTCATCTTGCTCAGAATTCTGCTTAATTTAATGAATCGAGTTTACATTCAACCCTGGAAAACTCTCTTGCTTGATTTTTTATTTTCAGTGTGAGGATTGAACCTCAAGCTTTGGGAATATAGGCAGGTACTCTAACACTGAGCGACACCCCTCGTCTTCTTGAGCATTATTTCATTGATAACATCTTCTCCTCCATCTCTGACATTCACAAACAGCTCTTAAGGTAAACCTTGGTCTTAAAGACTCATTATTCTCTTAAGATAGATTCCTAGAAGATAAGATACTGAGTCAATGCTTATGTCTATTTTTTAGCATTTTATAAATATTTCCAAATTATTCTCCTGAATGATCAGTTCAAATTGCATTCCTAACCAAAGAAAAAGTATTAAATAGATCTTTAAATATAAATGATATCTTACGGATATTTTTAAGGAACATAATCTTAACCTTAACCTACATAACCTGAAATCAAATAGCTCATTTTTGCTTTCCTCTTTTCAATCACACAGTAAAATAATTGTATGCTTTTATTTTATAAAGAATTACACACAATATTTTTAATTTCAAGTCAACTTCTGAAAAATTAAGATGAAAATCATCCTGAATAAGTTTAAACTCAGGTGGCAAGTACACTTTGACACAGATTGTAAATGAATTAGTTAAAACTAACTGCTGTAGTCAGGGATTACAAGGAGAACAATTACATACAGGACACAGAATGTATAATATTAATTTATGATGGTCACCTGGAGGTAAATACAAGAAAGCACAGGAAATCTGTCCACAACACTAAAGACCCAGAATATTCAGCCAAGGGCCTGGATCCCACAGCAATGTCCTGCATGAGTCCAGCTGAAGACCCAGAACCCATGACAATGCCTCCCACGAGTTCAACTGTAGGCCAAGAGCCCATGACAAGGACTCATGCCAATCTGTTTTATGGATCTGTGTGGGGAAGGCCCAAAGGTCAGCGGTGGAAGTTAGAAAGTCTATGCCAGTGGGGTGAAGGAGCTGTGCCAGTAGGTTGAGTGCTCCACACTGGAGCCAAAAAGTCATGCTCAAAATAAAGACCAGGGCTACCCTGAAAAGTACCATAGCCATCCTCAGCAACAGTGAAGTCTTGAGCGCCTCTGAATATGAGAACAGTAGAGTACAGGTCAGGAAGCCCAGCATGATAAGCTTCTCCTGGAGATTAAAAAGCAAACATCTTCCCCTCCAGAGCTAGGGAGTGATGTTCAGTGTAAGGAGCAGAGTTCCCCCGAAGTGAACTGAAGCCACTCTCAGTGACAAAGTCCTGAGCTCCTCTGATGATAATGGCCAAATCCATATTGGGGAAGCCAGCATGACAAGCTCCTCCAAGAAAACCAACAGCTCAAAATAGCAACATTTAGGAGATCCCACAACGCCCAGCTCTTCCTCACCATGTCTCTTTTTATGCTGGCAACTTTCCTCAGATGGGCCATCTACACTCAGCACCTTGCCAATTTAATTTAGGTGGTGTTAAGTTGACCACCAGTTTTAATCCACAACACTAACTTTAGCAAGACCTTGGCTACCACTATGTTTAGTTTATTGAACATGTCTCTCAAGGTCAAATAAATCAGTAAAACCAATAATTCTAATCCAGCCAAATTATGATAATTTTTTAGTAAACTAAAGATAATAAAAAGATCTGGTTTCTATTAAAATGAGCTTGAAAATAAAAGTCATTTGAATTTTGTTTCCTGTTTTCTGGTGATATTATTTCTTTTTGTGTCTTTTTGTGTACTTTAACCAATAAGTTGGATTATATTTAAGTGGGTAGGGTGTGAAGTATTCATTTCATCAGTCTTAATGTTTTTTAGAAAATCAAGGGGTGATTTGATAGTTAAATTTCAGAGTACGAATCTAAAGACAAAACAAGTCTTCATGGCCTGTATATACAGTATACCCTCACAAAGTTACTGACAAAGTAAAAATGAGTGAGAATTTTTAAATTTTATTTTAAAGGGAGTAAAAGAGGATAGCAAAGTGAAACAAAACAAAACATTGATAGAACAGTAGGAAATCCACAATTGTTACTATATTGCATAATCTTATCCTCTAATTAGTTGCTCAGGCTACTGGTCCCTGGCTTGCAAAGTCAATCAAACAACTTAAATGTCAGTTTGCTTCCTTGCTTCAGTTATTATCATCTCATCCTGTATCATATCTGGTTTCTTGGGGCAGGAGGAGATGGGAGTCATTGGCAGCTTCCTTGCTGGTTCTCCCTGACTGACAGGGCCTCCACCAGCACACAGGGAGGAAGCATGACTTCCGTGCTACTTTTCCCCAACCAACAGAGTGAGAACTTTTAAGGACAAAAATATTTGTAGTATGTTTCTGACATCCTGAATGCATAACTGTACCACTGCACTAACTTTTAGGCTCTATTATTGTTTTTGTTGTTTTTACACCAGGGAATAAACCTAGGACCTTCACACTGATCTACATTCCTGGCCCCTTCTATTTTTATTTATTTTATTTTGTTTTATTTTTATTTTTTATTTTGAGACAAGGTCTTCTCAAGTGGTTGAATTGTCCAGTCTGTATTTGAACTTACAATCCTCTAGCATGCTGGAATTACAAGCATTCCCCACCATGCCTGGCTCCTATTTTCTTATATTTGGTCAACTGGAGACACCTGTAGAAGTTTGTAGGATGAGATGAAAGAGAGATTGGGTTCCCCAATTTTCAGACTCTCTTCCTGATGTGGGGCTGTATTTCTCTAAAGAAGGACACGGAATCTGCCATGCAGTTTTCTTCTGCTTTCCCTTCTCACTCACTCAGGGCTAGATGTGAAAACTGTTATCTCTTCAACTCTCCATTTATGGCTGTACCTTTCTGTATTGCATATTTTAGCCTTGGATCCCTTTTATAAGTAGTTTTCTACTCAGACTGTCCTTAACAATTGTGCTTGACTGTGCCATATGTTTCTTGCTGGGATCCTGACTGACAGATACACTTATGCATGGAATCTGCTTAATAAGTGTGCCTTTATTCACCTACATTAGTAGTGACACCTTGAAATAAACATCAGTATTCACTAAAAACAAATATTTGTAACACATCTGCCATGTTGTAAAATTCATTCTAAATGTACTAATCTACTCTACTAAAAATGATATTACTGTAACTTAGGTTTGCTTGCTATATACTAATCTGCTCTACTAAAAATGATATTACTGTAACATAGGTTTGGTTTGAAGGATGTTCTGCATAGGTTTAAAAAACAGTTACATGAATCAGTTTGATCCTCTCTGGTAGAACTTCCCAGTACATTCCTTACCATGCTCACAGAATCAGTCTATATACCTACCCACTGGTTATGCAGGATCCAGTAAAATGGGAAGATAAGTTTTTTCCTGGTTTGCAACTAAGGTAGTTACTTTTGATCACTTTAATAACAGTCAAGAACCAACAGGCTATGTTGGAATAGAAAACAGTTTTAAAATAAATTTCTTCACTTAGGGAAGAAGGAAAAATGCTATTTTTGAGTACTATACAGTATTTTGTTTATGTCATTTTAATTGAATTTCATTTAATTTAATGGCACATATATTCTTCAAAGATTTTTAATAGTCTGTACCTGTATTTATATCTTGCATTCTTTACATTTGCCATGCATTTTCCAGCTATGGAAATGTAATGCATTTTTATTTTTCATTTTTTATTTATTTTTTTTGTGGTACCAGGGATCGAACTCACAACCTCATGCCTGCCAGGCAGGTAGTTAGGCCATTGAGCCAAACTCCTGGCCCTATATTTTTCGAGGCAGGGTCGCACTATGTAGTTCAAGCCAGCCTTGTTCATGTTTTAGCCCAAGCTGGCCTTGAACTCAAACACTCTGCCTATCTCAGCCTCCCTAGTGCTGGGATTAAAGGTGTGCACCACTACGCCAGGCAGTAATACATTTTTAGATAGTTAAGATCCTTTAACAAAAGAAACTATAAAACAAAATATGCAAATTAAACGTGATTTTGTGATAAAAGAGTGCTTCAAAACATGCCATGTCTGTGAGAGATTAATGGCTTATTTTACAAAGAGCCACATGTACATGAAATAAATATAACATATACACACACTGAAATTGTCATCATTCCAATAATCAGAGTGGCAACATAATGCATTGTACATTATTAGCCTTCCTTACAATAGATTAGCCTAAAGTGTTCTTAACTAAATGGCACTTAGTCAATTCTATTTAAATTATTTCTATTTAAATCTTTGGTTTGCTTTGAGAAATCATCTTCTGTATGTTTAGACCATAGAGCTAATTTTGTCTTTTTTCTACAATTTTTGCTTCTTTCTTTTCTTTTGTTTTATGTATTAGTGCTTAGGATTGAAACCTGTGCCTTGCACATGCTAGGCAAGCCCTTTACTACTGAGCTACATCCCCAGATCTATGGCTTATTAAAAACAAATCAACAAAACAAAACAAAACAAAAAAACTCCTAGGTTTTTGTAAAAAAAGATAAAATAATTCAGGAAGCAAGTGAAAAAAATGGCAGTTGAAAGACTAAACTCAATAATACCATGTATTACTTTTACCAAAGTTTAAAATGGTTTTCAGTGTTGCCTGGATGGATCTTCAGTGAAATTTTAGAACCCTCTACCTCATGTGAGTCAATTTAACTTTAAAGGAAACCTTTTGAGAAGCAGCAACTGTCACCAGGGTGGTTTCAGCTCTTCGATGTACAATAGGGAGAATAGTACAATATAGAAGGCAAAACAAAATAATGCATATTGGTTCAGGATTGGGGCAATCTGTTAACATAAAATCTACAGGAAGAAGAGGCTGATCTGATCTGCTGAGGGTGGCAATCCACAAGAAGCTAACAGATTTTGAAGGGATGATGAGAAGCACGTAGGGTTCCATTGGTGATTCCACACACAGCATCTGCCTGTCTTTGGAGTTGAATCTCGTGGTGCATGCCGTGAATTCCCTTAGACCGAATATGTATATATGACAAATAAATGTTACTTCTACTCCATCCCATGGTCTTTTTGACTGGGCAATGTTTTATTTGTGAGAACTCACAAAATGTTTTCCTTGAGGTAATGGCTTTGGATTTATCTGTAGTTTTAAATGGTGGTCAGACATGCAAACTTGCTGAAAAGAGACTGGAATAGAGATTGGTTGATCTCTGTAAACAACAGAGGAAAAATGAAGAACAAGATCCTATAAAGAAAAAGCAAATCACTGGAGAACAGAAAAATAGGAGAGCTGACTGTGTGACTGAAAAGAGGGAGAAAAGACAGATCTCATGGAGATTTTATTCCAGAAAGTGTTATACACTGTGTGTAAGTAATCTTCATGTTCAAGCTCCTCTAAAAAACCCTCAGCATGTTATAAATAGCTCGTTAATGCTTCTGTTTCATACTTGTTTGCATTTTAAAAACACAACAGTTTCTTGAAGTTATGATTACCAGACTGATTTCTGTACCTGGCTACCAAGGCACTTTTTTAAAATGCCAGTTTAAACTTAGGAGTGATTGGTGGCACCACACTCCGGTGTGTGCTCTGCCTAGCCGCCTGGGTCCTGGAGGTTGCGGCCCCCACCCAGTAAGGTGGAGGCTCCAGAAGCACACTCTGGGAGTACACCCTCACTAGCTGCACAGAGGATCCAACTCTACCCAGTCCCGTGTCTCAGTGCAACTCACCAGGGAAACACCCGGCCGGCCTCATGGGACACAGAGGTACTGAGCCCAACCCAGCCCATAGCCTCAGAGCTGCTCATCAGGGACTGGCCAGCGTAGCTGCAGGGCCTTAGAGAGCTTGAGTTCTGCCCATCAGAGCACAAGGTGTGAGCTCCATTGTTCAGAGGTGCAGCCGGTGCAGCAGGTCCTACAGGTTGTGAACCCACCCAGCCAGGAGCAAGGCCCCAGCACTACACGCCTGGGTCTCACCCAGGCTTAACCCATGCTCCAGAGGCTCTGAACTCCTTGCAGCCAGACACCAGGTCCGGGTGGCAACATACTCTGGGGTGTGCTCTGTCTAGTCGCCTGGGACCCACAGATTCCAAACTCCACCCAGCCAGGCTGAAGTTCCAGTGACACACCCCAGGACAGCATCTCTGCTAGCCACCTGGGTGATGGAGGTTCTGAACACTACATAACCAGGTTCTAGGCCCCAGCAACAAGCTTCAGGGGTGTGACCCTGCTAGCTACAGGCAGGTTACAAACTTTGTCCAACTCAGCAGCCTAGAGCAACCCAACAAAGTACATCAGGGGAACACATGACCAGCCTCACAGACTACAGAACACAAGGGTCCAGCGCCATAATCATGGGTGCGCCCCAACTAGCCACGGGGATGTTGGAGGATTGAAGCTCTATCCACCACAGTGTTCTAGTACAATTCATCGGGAGGCTGCCTGCCCAGCCACACAGGTCCCAGAAGAAAATGACAAAACAAAAGACAAAGAGGCATTCTCAATCCCCCAGCCCACTGAGAACAAACCCAAGAGACATCAAAATGGAAGACACTGGGAATCACACAAATGAACTTTCTGAAATGATAGCAAATGCAGTAAAGAAACAACTCCAGGAAGCTATAGAGAAACTCAAATCAGAAATAATTTCTCAGCTAAAAAATGAAATGAAAATCATTATGATAGAAATGTTGTGTGTATCTAAAGAAAAGCAAGACAAAAAAATAGAAGAACACAAGAAAATGATGAAAACTTTGAATGAACAATATAAGACACAAATAGAATGCATGAAACAGTTTCAAAGGGAAATTCAGGAAATGAAAAATTAAGCATGGAAAGTTTGAAAAACCACTTGAATGAAGCTGAAGATAAAATCTCAGACCTTGAAGACACCATGGGAGCTAATGATCACAAAAGGAAAGATGTCTTAAAAATAATAAGGAACCAAGAAACAGCTGCAAGACAATGCCAAGAGAAATAACATAAGATTAATAGGCATAAATGAAAAAGCAGGGGTCAATACTAATGACCTGTAAAGACTATTTGAAGAAATAATAGCAGAAAATTTTCCAAACATGGGAAGAGAATCTGATATGCAGATAAGTGAATCTGATATGCAGATAAGTGAGGCGCTAATTGGGGAATTAACCATAACCAAAATAAACCTTCACCCAGACATATAATAATTAGGGTATAAGAAACACAGCACAAGAACAAAACACTAAAAGCTGTCAGAGAAAAGAAACAGATCACCTATGAAGGAAAGCCTTTCAGAATCACGGCAGACTTCTCAACACAAACCTTCAAGTCAAGAAGAGCTTGGAGTGAAGTATTTCAAATCCTGAAAGAAAACAACTTTCAACCCAGATTGAGGTACCCTGCAAAGCTATCCTTAAAAATTGATGGAGAAATAAGATATTTCCATGACAAAGAACAAGTGAAGAAATTTATGGCCACCAAACCAACACTACAAAGAGTACTGAAAGACACCCTAGAAAGAGACAAAGATAGCTACAATCTTAAGAACAACAGCAAAAGGAAACAACTAAGCAGGGCAAATAATTAAACAGAAAACTTAGAAAACCAACAGCAGAAAGATACCATGACAGGGATGAGCCAGTACGTATCAGTTATATCAATCAATGTAAATGGTCTCAACTCACCAATAAAAAGAAACAGACTGGCAGAGTGGGTTAAGAAACAAAATCCAAAAATATGCTGTGTACAAGAAACACATTTCACTCAAAAGGAAATTCACAGACTAAAAATCAAAGGCTAGAAAACAATACTCCATGCAACAGGAAAACAGAAAAAGCAGGGGTAGCTATTATGTTCACAGACAAAGTGAACTTCAAACCAAAAATGATCAAAAGAGATAAAGAAGGTCACTACATTCTTGTTAGGGGAAAACTTCAAGAGGAAGAGATTACAATCATAAATGTATATGCACCAAATATGGGAGCACCCAACTATGTAAGACAATTCTTAATAGACATGAAAAACAAAATAAACAATAATACAGCTATAATGGGGGACTTTAATACTCCACTGTCACATAGAGACAGATCAACTAAACAAAAAATCAGCAAAGAAATAACAAAACTGAATCAAACTTAGGAACAAATGAACCTAGTAGATGTGTACCCAGTATTCCACCCATCAACATCAGAATACACATTCTTCTCAGCTGCACATAGGTCATTCTCTAAAATAGATCATATACTGCTCCACAAAACGTGCTTAAGTAAATGCAAAGGAACTGAAATAATTCCATGCATATTATCTGACCATAGCACAGTAAAATTGGAAATGAATGACAAAAAAACCTACAATAACCACATAAACACATGGAAATTAAATAATACTCTCCTAAATAACCAATGAGTCACAGAAGAAATTAAACAGCATCTACAATTGAATGAAAATGCAAATACAAAGTCCTGGAACATGTGAGACACAAAGAAAGCAGTCCTCAGAGGGAAATTTATAGCACTAAACTCCCACATCAGAAAATGGAAAGAACACACCTAAGCAACCTAATGCTGCACCTCAAACTTCTAGAAAAAGAAGAGCAAATCAAGTCCAAAGCCCAAAGAAGGGAGGAAATTATCAAGATCAGAGCAGAATTCAATGGAATTGAAACTAAGAAAACAATACAAAGAATTAATGAATTGAAGAGCTGGTTCTTTGAAAGAGTAAATAAAATTGATAGACCCCTAGCCAACCTTATCAAGAAGAGGAAAGAAAAAACTCAGATTCATGCAATAAGAAATGAAAAGGGTGAAATCACTACAGACCCTGTGGAAATACAGAAGATCATCAAAACATACTTCAAAAACCTTTACTCACATAGATTCGATAACACAGAAGAAATGCATAGATTCCTAGAAACCTATGAATTACTAAAGCTGAATCAAGAAGATGTAAAACTGCTGAATTACCCAATTTCAACTAATGAAATTGAAAATGTAATTAGAACACTACCAACAAAGAAAAGCCCGGGCACTGATGGATTCACCGCTGAATTCTACAAGAAATTTAGAGAAGACTTAATGCCAACACTCCTCAAACTCTTCAATGAAATTGAAAGGGAAGTAAGTCTCCCTAACTCATTCCTGGGAACAAGTATTACACTACTGCCAAAACCAGAGAAAGACCCGACCAAAAGAGAAAATTACAGGTCAATCTCCCTAATGAACATAGATGCAAAAATCCTCAATAAAATACTGGCAAATAGAGTGCAACAAGTCATGAGGAAAATTATACACCATGATCCAGTGGGATTCATCCCAGGAATTCAGGGATGGTTCAACATACGCAAATCAATAAATATAATACACCATAAACAGATCCAAGGAGAAGAATCACATGATCAACTCAATAGATGCAGAAAAAGCTTTTGACAAAATCCAACACCTATTCATGATGAAAACCCTACAGAAAACCAGAATAGATTGTCTCTACCTCTACCTGATAAAAGCCATATATCATAAACCAACAGCCAACATCTTACTAAATGGAGAAAAACTGAAAACTTTCAACCTAAAATCAGGAACAAGACAAGGTTGTCAATTATCACCACTCCTATTCAGTATAGTTCTGGAAATACTAGCCAGAGCAATTTGACAAGGGAAAGAAATAAAGGGAATAAGGATAGGAAAGGAAGAAGTAAAATTATCATTATTTGCAGACAATATGATACCCAACATAGAAGACCCCCAAAAATCCATTAAAAGACTTCTAGAAGTAAGAACTAAATTCAGTAATGTTGTTGGACACAAGGTGAACACTCAAAAATCAATAGCATTCCTGTACACAAACAACAAAGTCACTGAGAGAGAAATAAGGGAAGCCACACCCTTCACTATAACATCCAAAAAAATGAAATACTTCAGAATCAATCTAACAAAGGAAGTAAAAGATCTATACAGTGAAAATTACATTACTCTGAAGAAAGAAATCGAGGAAGATTTCAGAAAATGGAAAGATATTCCCTGTTCATGGGTAGGAAGAACAAACGTTATGAAAATGGCCATTCTCCCAAAATTATTATACAGATTTAATGCAATTCCAATCAAAATATCACTTGCCTACCTCACAGAGTTAGAGAAAACATTCTTGAAATTCATCTGGAACCAGAAAAGACCTAGAATAGCAAAGGCAATTCTGGACAACAAAGGGAAGGCAGGAGGCATCACAATCCTTGACTTGAAACTATACTACAAAACCACTGTGATAAAGTCAGCATGATACTGGAATCAAAACAGACCTGAAGATCAATGGAATAGATTAGAAGATACAGCCACAACTGCAAACACACTTAGCCATCTCATCTTTGACAAAGGAGCCAAACATGCATCTTGGAAGAATGATAGCCTCTTTAACAAATGGTGCTAGAAAAACTGGCTTTCTATATGCCGTAAACGAAAACTAGATCCATGTCTATCACCATGCACTAAAATAAAGTCAAAATGGATCACAGATTCGAATATTAGAACAGAGACACTAAACTTACTAGAAGACAAAGTAGGTAAAAATCTTGATGACACAGGAGTAGGCAGAGAGTTCATCAACAAAAATCAAATTGCACAGGAAACTCCAGAATTAACAACTGAGATCTCGTCTTACTAAGAGGTTTTTGCATTTCAAAGGAAATCTCCAACAGAATGAAAAGAAAACCCATGAATTGGGAAAATATCCTAGCCAATTGTCCATCAGACAAAGAACTTCTATCTGAAACATATAAAGTATTAAAATAAATCAGGCCCCTAAAATTCAAGAACCCAATCCAAAAATGGGCATCTGAGATGAATACACACTTCTCAGAGAAATACAAACGGCAAATAAATATATGAAAAAATGTTCAACATCAATGGTCATTCAGGAAATGCAAATTAAAACAACACTGAGATTCCATCTCACTCCAGAAAGAATGGCCAATGAAAAATCAAGCAACAACAAATACTGGAGGGGCTGTGGAGAAAAATGTTCTCCACTGTTGGTGGGAGTGTAGACTGGTGCAACCACTGTGGAAGTCAGTGTGGAGATTCCTCAAGAAGCTAGGATTAGAGATCCCATTTAAGCCAGCTATCCCACTTCTGAGCATTTTCCCAGAAGAACTGAAAACATCACACCACAGTTATATCTGTGCACCCATGTTTATAGCAACACAATTTGTAATAGCCAGATCTTGGAAACAACCCAAGTGCCCATCAATCAAAGAATGGATAAAAAAGATGTGGTATTTTTATACAATGGGGTACTACTCAGCTATTAAGAAAGACTGCACTGAGACTTTTATAAGTAAATGGACATGACTTGAGACCATAGTCGTAAGTGAGATAAATCAAACCCACATGTGTAAATACTGTGTTGTCTCCCTAGTGTAAGAAACTGAAAAAGTATATATGATCCAAAATCTACAATAAATACTAAGTAAGGGTAAAAAACTGCTCAAAGAGCAAAAGTAATTGGGAAGGGAAAAAGGGGAATGAGGCAAGGGAAAAGGAAAAATATATAAATCTGTATATATGTATATGTAAGATAACTAAAATGAACATATTGCTGAATGTATTAGTTACTGAGAAAAAACAGTAAATACTCGTATGATTAGATCAATTTTACATGTCTATATCTGTTAATGTAAACAACCATTTTAAAGATAACGATACGCAATATTGCAAGCATTGTTATGTTTCTAACATCCTGTTTTGTAAACCTGTAACGTTACTGTTGTGCATTTGCCCTAGTCATTTGTTTGTCTCTTTTCCTTTTTGTCTTTCTTATATGTGTCTTTTTTTCTCTTAAATAAATAAATAAACTTAGGAGTGATCTTCATTAAACCATGAAAATATTAACTCAAACCTTAGAAAATCTCAAACCTTAGAAAACCTTAAATACATAGCATTTTAATACTCAGAGAATGAGACGGGATGTAAAACTAAAGTATGCTGTTACAAAGTCAAGTATGATGGTTAGGTTTTCTTGTTTTGTATTGTGGTTTTTGCTTTGCATATTGTTTGTTGTTGAGACTAAAGTTTCACTATGTCACCCAGGCTGACCTTGAACTCCTGGGCTCAAGAGATGGTTCTGCCTCAGCATTCTGAGTAGCTGGGAGATAAAAGTGTGCTGCAGCCTCCAGTTTGATGGTTATTTTAAGGAAAGGTCCTTGTGGTTGGTCGAGTTGCAGTTGTAATTAGTTCCTTTGTTATAGAACATGATTTTTACTTGGAAAATAACTGAAAGACAATAAAGTTATTCACTGGATAGTCAACAGACATTTTCTAGAAAAACAAACTGAAGAAAACTGTGAAGGAAAAAAAAAACCTAATGGTATTTGTTGCCAAAAGGAGATATGAGTTTTCAAGTAAAACTTATAAAATTGTTCTTGGTCATAGTGAATTTGATGGCTTAAAGATTGATAGATGTGTTAACAAACGATGACTTTAATATCATATGATAAAATATCTAGACTCTTGGAAAATCTGCATATCTCACTAAAATAATTTTTCCAAATGACCCAGACATCATTTTTTGAGACTAAGAAGCAGGCTGTAGTTTATTACTACAATTAGTAAATGAAAAGAAGTACACACATATATCACATGCAGACATCACATGGAGTCTAAAAGAACTCAAGTCCTGACTCAAGAAGTTCATTTTCTTCCAGGAATTGTTTGCACAGGATACATTTCATCCTCAAGCAGTGAAATGCAGCAAAACATATGTGTTGTTTCTGCCTAGGGAAATGTAGTTGAAAATTAGAGACCAAGGCTTTTACTGGTTGGGGACAGATCAGTAAGATGCAATGATCAGCTTCACTACCGAAGTGAGGGAAAGCAGGTTTATCTCCCTGGTTGGGCATAACACTTTTGCTGGTGAAAGGATGTCCCGAAAGCCAAGTTCACAGATGTCAGTGAGGCCTAACCTGCAACAGACCTGTCTAGACACAGCAACTTCAGCCTGTTATGCTAGCTCATTCCTCTATAATCATGCTACAAAAGCACCAGTGGATTAAAGATCCCTTCTCAGCACAAGATGGAACAATAGGCTTCACTGTAACAGCCTGTACTGTGTTTTATGATAAGATTTCAAGGTATGTCTTGGAACAAACTTTAAAAAACAACCAGTTGTTGAGTTCTGATAAAGTATCAAAGAGAATATCTACAGTTACCTCTTAAGACAACTAAAATTCTGCCATCCTTCCCAGCTATATTTTGGCGTAGTTGGAGCTTTCCTTCATGCATTTCATAATAAAAAAGCACAGAAAATTGCATTCAGAAGCAGATATGAGAAAAAAAACCTCTTATGTATTAAGACAAACATTAAATTCAAATGCAGAAAATGAAAATCATGTACTTCTTAAAGCTCTGTTTAAATTTTTTCAGAAAAGTATGCTACTGTTAGCATACAAAATTTTTAGCTCTGTTTAAGAATTAATTAATAAAAACATATTTTTATAACTTTGTTTTATAATATCAAAGCAGCTATAAAGACATAGAAAGAAACTATAAAAAACTGCTGCCTAGACTCTTCAGTAAATTTTAATATATATCAAAAGTTGTATAATATATGAATATATAAAATCTAGAGACCAAAAAGTTTTGGAAATGTCAGCTTAAAATAGTAGGCCATAAGTTCAGGGAATTTATAACTAGTATTGTTAATTCTTTTTTATTTAAATGCCAGTACAGCAAGAGTTTTGAAAGATGTAGAAGCTGGACTTGAGTTTATGCCAGCAGAGCTATTTTCAGAAAGTAAATTTAAAGGACAATTTTGCCAAAATTCAAGTTAACAGTAAAGGAGGAGTCTGAGTATAATGTACCTCCCTACACCCTACTAATGACCTTTCAGTTAAGGACAGACATAAGGGAAAAATAGAGTTTTGTAATATTTCTGCTTTATGTTATCAGTAAGACAGATGACTATTTCAGTGACCAGTCTGGCAAAACTTAGCAGAAGTATACACATGCATATCCCTTGGAATCCAACAATTCAATTCCTAAGCATTTCTTCATGATAAATTCTTACACAAATACTAAAAAAACTTGTATGAATATATTCATTGCAGCACAATTTGTCATAGCAAAATAAAATCTGTCCCTTACCAATGTGAGGAACAAAGTGAGTTTGCAAATATAATGGAATTTTATTTGCAATTTCAAATGAGAGAGGTAGTCTTGCAAATATCAGGTTGAACAAATCTCAAAAAATGTCATACTAAGTATAAAAGAAGTTTCCAGAAGATTATTGTGGCGTGATACCATTTATGCAGTATTCAGAGCATAAAATACAGGATATGCAAAGTTTTGAGATATTTTCAAAATAGAATTAAATGCTAACTTTATGACATGAAATGTCCATTTTTCTGTTATTAAACTTTTCTATGCTTATCATTTCCACTATATTTACATACTTTCATTTCAGGTGTTACACTTTCTCTTATAATAACTAATATTTTTATATACACAATATTTCAACATAAACCTTTACTCTTTCATAAAATTACATTGTTTGCAAAACTATCAGATGACTTAATCCCACTTTTCATTCAAAAATTCAGACTTAACCCAGAAAATGCAAAATGACATGTCCAAGGTGACATGCACTGTAAATCAGAGTCAGAATAAAATACAAATTTCTAATGACATTGATGATATTTTACCTGGTATGCCTGAATGTTAAAGATGTATGTGACAATTCAGTAGGTATTTTATTGGTAGATAGCAATAACAATAATATTGTTTCTTAATAATTCTCATAAAGCACTACCTTCTAGGCTTTCTTATAACTAACATTTAGATAATTTTATTACTAGAGTCTAACATCAACTGCACAAGTCATCTACTGTCATTATCTGAATACAGCAGATGAAGAAATGAGTTCAGAACATTTAAGAAATTGTCCAAAATCCTAAAGAAAGAAGTAGGCATATGGGATTTAAATGCCAGAGTGACACTCCCAACCACTTGTGTTTGATTCTTCCTCATAAAACAAAACAAAATGGAACAAAACTTGTTGTTTTTCAGATCTTCCTAGTAGAACCAATAGAGTGGGAAATTCTCTGAAGATGCTTTTTAATTTTGATGTGATTTTAATTAAAGGGACTGTGGCAGGAGGACAGCCTCAGCCTTTTAAATTTATTTTTTCCAAGTGTATTTCTCAGTATACTAAAGAATTCTGTTGGCAGTAGTACAAGCAAATGACCTCAGATAAAGCCATCTTGATAATTATATCAAAATGGTTTTCCATGCTTTGTGGAGATTTTCTTACTGTTTCACTTAATTTTCTTTCTTCCAAAGATTGCAGTGTAATTATTTGATAGGCCATGAATAAATTACTAACTTTAAAAGATGCAAGTGTTTTTTTTTTAAAGAAAAGATAGAAGATTCTAAGAGTAGAAGGATGTTTATTCATTAGCATTTCTTTGGTTAAATATTTCTTTTGATGTATTTGTAAGGAAATATAACAACCAGTCATTTTTCCAATTTACTTTATGGACAAGTGATGCTGCTGTTTTTGGAACTTCTTTTGACAAGAATATTGGTCTCATCCATGATGAGTAATGTAAATTTCTTCAGGAAATAAGCCTTTCCACCAAGCAAAAATTTAGAATTAACCGAAATGGTGAAACACACGTACTCTGGCCTTAGTTTCTCAATCATTTTACTAATTTTGAGGGCTTCTTTTTAAGTAAAGTTAATGCTTTTATTTAACCAAGCCCTTACTTTCTCTGCAATGACTGACACCTTGTTTTCCTTTGTTAAAAATATTTAATCTTGGCATGCAATGTATGTACACAATTATTTTTACATAATAGTATCTAGTATTCAATCTATCAGTGAATATATTGCTCTTTGGAAATATTTGAGTAGTTTACTATTATCAACAAATTTTCAATGAATTTTATTCTTGTAATTTTGCATATGCATGTGACTAACCTTATTTATGGGATGAATTTACTGGGGAGTTTCTGGGTTAATTTCTGCCTAAATAAAGAAATGAACTTTTGCATTTAATGGATAATTTAGTTCTTGCTCTTGGCTACCACTATATGTGATAGTACAATTACCCTTGATTACTCGTTTCCTTTTACTAAGTCGTTTTTAGGGATAATACCAATAAGAAATTTGCTGTATTGAAATTGAAATTATTTGAAATATTAGATCTAGTTATGTGTGGGAAATGTTCCTTTTAAAGTTGTTTTATATAGTCTTGATTATGGAGAGTATTTGGGATGTTGCACTTTTTCAATGGAAATTGAGTATACTAAAAAGCTAAGTAGTACAATAATGGTTGTGCCAGCATACAAAAGCACATCAGATAATGTGACTGGGGTAGCACAGATGGTAAAAAGACAAAGTCACATGATATGTTTATTTTGGCATCAGATGAGATGAAGAGATTTCTGTGTATTTGTGAAGTTTTTGCAGAAGATAATGACCACACAAACTTGGGCTTTCCCCATGATGTGGTTGAGACCTGTACAGACAAGCCAGGCATTTGGGAATCCAAAAGGAACTTCATGCATCCTCTCTGCCTTTACCATTGCACCATGAAAACCATGGCTTGAGTGATACTGGAGGTCTTTTTTGGGTAACTTTTGCAAGTCAGGCAGAGTTGCTAGTGTTTGAACTATCTGCTCCTTCCCACTGCTTTTTGTTTTTACTGGTGACAAATTGTGGAAGCTCCCTAGCTGGCTGATAGGATGAGGATCTGCTGTTGCTTTTTTTCACATTGCCTCCTAAGTTGCAACGAAGGTCACCAGAGATCCAGACCATCACTACCACAGATCACTACTCCTGACAGTGAAACCTCACCTACTAGAATGAGAGGGAGTCATTAGCCCATGAACTAATGGAGACTCAGAGAAATTTACTGATTTTCATGAGACCACAAAGAAAATAGGAGACGCAGAAAAATTTCAACCTAGTTGTGTGTATTTCTAACCTGTTAGTTTTGCTCCTCTTCCATTGTGTGAAGAAATGATAGCATCAATGATGAGGAGTGCTAATATTTTTCATTATTTATAATGAATCATGTCTAATGTTTAATGCTGTATAGGAACTGTCTCTAACAATCTTCGCAAAGGATATATTACTGTTCTCATTGTATAGAAGGAGAAATACCCAGGAAAATGAGGATTCCTTCCCAAATTCATGTAGAAAGAGATGGGGTAAAGAAGGACACAAGCTCTCTTAAATTGCATTTCTTCTGTATTTACTGAAGCTACACTTTATAGAAGACAAAACAAGATTGGAAGCAAGTGCCCATTTTTAACGTAATAGTTGTGTTTTCAGAGCATTGATTTTATACTTACATTATATTTTTTGCTGGCTGTAGCTCAGAGGTTCCCATTTTGTACATACATTTATCTCTCAACTCTTTTAAATCTTGTTTAAATGCAACTGCTGCCCTGTTGTTATTTTGGGCTTTTTTTTTTTTTTGTACCAGGGCTCAAACTCACAACCTTGGGCCTGCCAGGCAGGCCCTTAGGCCACTGAGCCAAACTCCCAACCCTAGTTTTTTTGAGGCAGGGTCGCACTATGTAGCTTAGGCCAGACTTGCACTCGCGTTGTAGCCCAAGCTGGCCTCAAACTCACAACACTCCTCCTATCTCAGCCTCCTGAGTGCTGGGATTAAAGGCGTGCACCACCACACCCAGCTTGCCCTGTTATTATTAAAACAGTCCCATGGGAGGAAGAATTATGAAAGTACTGTTAATTCTAGTGGTCTTAACATTTTCATCACAGCCCTGGTTTTAAAATCATCTCCTCTATAATTTCATATTCTCTTTTCTCTTGAAAGTCATAAGTGACTGAAGTAATCCATATAAGCACAGTACAAAGTGTTCTCTGAGGATGGTGACTTAATCTCTACCAGAGAATTAGAAGCTATACATGCAAATTGTTAAACTTTTTGGAGATATTTAATTTCCTTTTATTGAATTATTTACTGCATTAAAATAAAAGGTATGTGTCATACATTTCAGAAGAATTTTTCCAGCAGTGAAATAAGAATAAAGTCCTTTGTGGTAAGGCATTTTTAAGCTCTATCGGTATGATGCAATATATTTTAATCAGATAAAACTTTTGCTTATTGCTGGAAATACTCCAGAAAATTGTACAATAAATATTTAAATATCACAGTTTGCAATAATACCCATCATCTTGTGCATTGCCAAGTCATTGAGTTACTGTGCCAATGATAATTAAAAGTAATGCAAGCTTTCTTCTTTCTTCTGTCAGAAGAAAGTCACATTTGATATTCTCTTCTACTTTCCAGCTACCTCAATGCTATCTGTTAGGCTGCCCTCAGGGCCCCAAATACTTTTTCTTCAAAGTCTAGCTAAACTGACTCAAATGAAGTTATATAATTTTCCCTAAATATAAGATATACTTACTATTTTGTCTCTGTCATACCTGGAAAGAACAAAGGAGTTAGTTGAACCCACAATCTTATTTCTTCTATTTGGCCAGAAATACATTTCTAGTTATGATTCATACATTTATAATTTCTCCCTAGGATCTTTATAAGTTTTTTCAACTGATGGCCTTACATTTTTCCT
Organism: Dasyprocta punctata; assembly: GCA_004363535.1. Classification (NCBI taxonomy): domain Eukaryota; kingdom Metazoa; phylum Chordata; class Mammalia; order Rodentia; family Dasyproctidae; genus Dasyprocta; species Dasyprocta punctata. The sequence continues at coordinate 25,071 of RJWM01008805.1, forward strand.
GACACCCTTTACTGATGACCAACAAAGGGCCACAACTATCAGCCCTACAAATAAAGGGAAAATATTCTGAAAGCAACGTGAGAGGGCTCAGAAGCAGCTTCTTTTCCAGTTGAACCTTCAGGCCAGAGAGTAGACCTCTTTATGTCAGTCTACTTAGCCATACACGAATTCCTCATATACAGATCGTAAATGTGGGTTGCTATAGATCTGCATAATTTTGGTAATAAGATATGCAGCAAGAGATAAAAAAAAATAAATGTGCAAAAGGACTAAGTATCCTAATTTAAACAAAGATTGTCTGGATACATCTAAAAGAAAAGCAAATAGCCTTGTTAAAAAACTCATAAGATATATACTTTAAGTAACAAGAGGCACATAGTTGAAAACAGAAAAATAGAAACATGTTATACAAAATCATATTATAGAGGGAAAATAATCATCAAATGGTCAAGATGTCTATTTTAATATCAGATATAGTAGATTTCAAGATAAAGATTTTTAACAAAGATGGTCATTTTGCAAAATCAAAGGAGTCATTCTGTAAAGGAAATACAACAATACAAGATTTTATGTATATTTGGTGACATAGCTCAAAAATACTAAAATGAGAAAAGGAGTGAGAAAGGCAAGAGAACATGTACATAAACCTTCCATCTTCTTCAAGTAATTATTACTAAAGACACATATATATAGATAAGCAAGGTTTGAAGATCTTCATTAACCATTTTGGATTAACTGATGTTTATAAAACCTACTCTTAAAGACAGCAGAATAAACATTAATTTCATGAACAAATAAAACAATTAAACAATAATCTAACTTTTGTTTTGTAGTATTTTGTCTTAGTTACTTTCTCATTGCTGAGACACAATAGCCAACACCCACAAATCTAAAGAAGAGAGGTGCATTTTGGCTTCTAGTTTGTAAAGGTTTTAGTTCATGGTGGGCTGGCCCTAAGACAGAGGGAAATGGCAGAGTGGGAAGAGCTCGTGGCGCAACTGAGGGAAGCAGAGAGAGATCAAGGAAGGAGAGAGATGGACCCTTCGAGGTCATGCCTCCATAACCCAGCTCCTCCAACCAAGCTTAGCTCCGAACATCGTATTTAGATATAAACTCAGCAGTAAACTAATCTGCAGATAAGCATCACACCCCCACTATCTAATCATCCCCCAAAAGCCCTGCGTATGAGCACATGAGTCATCGGTAGGGGCATCTAGATATAAAACATTACATATTTCTACAAAACTGAGCAGCACTTAAAAAAACAAAAGGATGCCCTTGCCTGAGATTTTGTGAGTATGACTGGGAACAAAATGACAATAAGTAAGAAATATGTCACTGAATAAAAGAAAAACCAAGCAAGGATCTGGGAGATACAGACAAATGTTAAGAAGCTGTATTTCTATGTTCTGTTATCTAATGATAATAACCTGAGAGTTCAATAATATTTACTAGCATTCTTCTGGATGAAACCATTGTTATCTATATTAATGGGCACAAATAGCCTGGCCCTGCCCTGTCATTATTTTATGGTATATCAATATATTAGAGTTTCAGGACACAGTAAAAGGAGGCTACTAAGTTGAGTGAGGTTCTAAGTGGAGGACAGTCAGAGATTAGTATTTAGATAGCATCTACCTAACTTCTAAGAAAATGTTGGCATGAAAAGGGGAAATGGGATGTGTGTGATAGGGGTTAGAGGCCACTGCAGTGGGCGACACGAAGATGGCGGTGATGTAGATGAAGGGGATTGTGAGCAGACAGAAGATGCAGCTCCCTCTTACTGCTCAAGTCAGAGCACCATGATTTATTGATTGATTAGAAGTGGGGGATTAGAGGAATAGGGAGAAGCCAGCATTGCTCTCATATTTCTAACAGACATTTCATATTCAGGACCAAAAAATTTTCGTAATTTTTCCTTTTGGTTGTGAAGCAATACCACAAAATATCAGCGTTCTCCCACTTTTCCACTGCACCCTAGAAAACAAGTTGATGCAATTAAATCTGCAGATGTCCTGCACTATTATAATCGCGGTGATGCCTCAGTTGTGGAACTCAATTTGCTCCAAATTTATGTTCAAACGCCGACATATTAGAGAACTGAACATGCTTTTTCCAGAAGAAAAAATGGAAAATCCAAGAATTGATCCTGAAGCCTCAAAATTACACAAGCATTATATGTCGTCTGGGTGAGAACTGAGTTTGACTGAAGGAAGAGCTGCTGCTTTGTGCCCGCGCTGTGATGTGACACGGGGCTCACTCTCAGCCAGGACAGTTGTTTTGCAAGTCAGATTTTCAGTTCCACTCTCAAGTGAAGTTACGAACACCGAGTGGATTGTTTTGGACTTTGCTGTTGAGTGATGGAAAGTTCAAGCTTGAAGCCATTTGACAACTGAGATGTAGCTGTAATTTTCTAAGACAGGTATGAACGATTAGAGTAACATAAAATCTAAAGAAGGTATGCGTGTTTTAAGCATCTGTTCTCATGCAATGAAGCATTGTTTTATTTTTTGAAAAGCTGTTTTTATTATTAGTACAGTCTGGTGGTGTCATTACCATCATTGCTCTCAATCTTAAAAGAAAAGAGGAAAAGCTAGAGAAGAGAAATATAACAACAAATGAATGGGCAAACCATATATATATATATATATATATATATGCATATATATCCCTGAATGTACATTATAAGTGAAAGTATTATGGAGAAGAAGACAGTCTCTTAATGCCTCTGTATGATGTGATGTGGTACATCATGAGTTTGTAAGGCCCTGGAATTTACTTTCATGGCATGCATAAAAGTAATATAAAGCAATTCACCCTAGAGACAAACCACTTGCTAGCACAGAGGCTGCGTCATGAAGACTGATTACAGTCGTGTCTTTGAAGAGGTCCCTCAGCACAGCTGTGTACTCAAAGTATAAAACTATGGCCATTTCTAAGTTAAAAAACATTTGTGAAAAAATACGATAAAATGTTTCATTTTTCCTAGCCATGTATAATTCTCCTTCTGCTTTTTCCAAAAGTTCAAGGCATAACCTGAGGGCACCTGTGGTTTTGGATTACAAAATTCCAAAGTAGATTTACAAGTAACTGCCATTTGCAATTGTCCATTCATTAAAGTAACAAGTATTCGGCAAATTTCTACTCTGTTGAGGCTATAAGGTTAAGTGCAAGGCTCTCAGAAATGAGAGAGAAAGACATGATCCCTGACTCTGTGATCTTTTATCTAGGGGAAAGTGGGAGTGAGGTAGATGTTATGCATATGACTAAGATTACAGTGATCATCAGAAGACAAGTCCAAGGTATTGTGAAAATACCCAATATGGGCCTCAAAATACAGTAGTGGGTGGGATTACTGGGTTGATTTTTGAGTGTTATCCTCTAAAATGATAAAAAGGGAATCGGGGAATGTTCAAGATTCCACCGTGTGACCGTAGCACCTCGAATAAGAATGGCACAAATTGAGATTAAGGCATGGAAGGAGGTACAGCCTGTATTAGTTTCAGGGCGACTATGAAAAGTAACAAGAGGCTGCTAAATGGAGAGAGGTTCTAAGTGGAGGACGATCAGAGATTAGCATTTAGACAGCATCTACCTAACCTCTAAGTAAATGTTGACCTGAAAAGGAGAAGTCGTATGTGTGTGGCAGGGGTTAGAGGCTATTGCAGTGGGCAGCATGAAGATGATCGTGGTGTAGATGAAGGTGGGGATTGTGAAGAGAGAGATGGTGCAGTTCCCTTGGAGAACTATTTTGAAGTCAGATCACCATGATTCACTGGTTATCTAGAAGTAGGGGCTGGAGGAGTAGGAAAAATCCAGAATAAACTTTCATATTTCAAAAAGGAGCATTGGAATGGTCTGTGGCATCATTTAGTATGGCAAGTGATTATGAAAAAAATACATTTTATAAAGGACCATGAGTTCTGTTTTAGACACACTGATTTCCAAGTTTCTGGAGACTTCTCAGTGAATGTACCAATATTAGGATTAATATAAACCCAAAACCTAGAAGATGGATTTTTCCTGGAGAAAGAAAGTGTTTGATAACCATTAACAAGAAGGTGGTGAATGAAGTCGTAGAAGTGAATTGCTAAAGTAACTTAGAAAAATAAATGAAGACAAAAACAATTGCTCAGAGTTGTACCATGAAAAATTTCTAACACTTTAGTATAGAGGAGATAGAACCAGAAGAGCAATGAGATACCAACCAACCAGAGAAATGTAACAAAAAGCCAAAGGAATTTGGTATTTCAAGAAGTAGAGGATTCTATTCAGTGCTAACATGTGCCCAGAGTCAGATAAAATGAAGATGGAAAGCATCCTTTTATTGAATTTAATGGTGATCACCTTAGAGGGGGCATGTTTGGAGGTTGGGAAAAAACCCAGGCAGAGTGTGATTTGAATGCCCTGAATGATCAGTGGACAGGAAAAGGGGAAATGGACAGAGCTGGTAGAAATATAACACGTTAGCACTTATTGTGAAAGGTAGAGTTAGGACCGTGTCTTGTGGCATGATGACAATATTACCAGTGTGAGTGTTTGTCTTTAAGACTGGAAAGCTTGGAATGCTTGCTTGCTGATGTAGAGGCTCCAGTGAGAGAATGCTGATCCATTAGAAGAAACACTGGGAGAATCCAGTAGATGGGAGGGTCAGGTTGGTGGTAGGTTTGTGACAAGAATACCTGCCTGCTACTTATATTTTTCCTCAGAAAGAAGAACCACAATCTTCAACTGAAAAATGAAGGGAAGAGAGAAAGGCATGGTGGAGGGTTGGGTTATGCAAGACAGCCCTAGGAAATTTAATGAAGAAAGGAATGATCTGATGAACAAAACTTAATTGCTGGGGAAGCACTGGGAGCTTGACTCCTCTTCGTTCTGCCCTCTTTTGCTTTTGATAGCATTGCAATCACTACAAAGCCTAGATTCTAGAAAAGTCAGACAAACTTTCTCTAGAGCACAAGTGACTGAGATAGTGCATGAGATGATCTGCTCTTTTGCCCTGATATTTTGTGCCTTTTAGGAGTTCACATGATAGTACCCAAGATGTGAATATGTCGGGACTTATCAGCCTGTGAAGGAGCAAGTTGGGTTGGGAGTATCAGCTGGAGCCTCTGTTGCAGAAATCCAGACAGCAAAAGGACAGAAATAGAAGGTTCATGCTGCTCATTACTTGTGCTACTCCTTCAAAGCATTCTGCTTTTTTTTTTCCAGCTTTCCATCACTGTAATGATGGAGTTGTGGTGATCTCAGACCATGATTGATCAGTCCCATTGTTTGAGGGAAGGCAGCACATCATGGCAGGGAGGACATGATGGATCAAAGCTCCTCTCCTCATCTACAGGGCCACACACAGCAAAGGAGAGCGTGGAGTCCCTCTAACCCTCCAAGGCCTGCTTGCAGTGACCTGAGACCTCCTACCAGATCCTGCCTCTTACAGTTTCTGCCAAAATAAAGACATGCTTCTCTGAGGGACATTTCAGATGGAAGCTGTAGTAGCCAGTGTGTTGACAATGATTAACACATAAATTTCAATTAGGCTCTCAGTTTATCTCCTGAGTCATTTAAAGTCTAGGAGTAGTTTACTTCGTCCATGGGATGGAGCTTCAGGACCTATGGGCATGGGGGTCCTCTCTAAGGTGAACCAATCGTGCTGATATTTTGCAGTTGGTGCAAAGAAACCAGGACATATTTACATACTGGAGAGGAAATCTTAGAGGCAGGAGGATATAACAGTAGCTGTAGGTTTAATCTGTGTTTTCTGTTCAGAGGGATGTTACAGTATTTATTTTCTAAATGTTACAGCTTCAGGCATGGTCCCAGGTGTCTGATGAGAGCAATTCTGCCATCAATTCACTGTGGAGGTCGGAACCGCTAATGTAATTCACGTGTGGGGCAGTTGTCACTCAGCCCAATTCTCCCCTACAAGCTCTCAAAGAGGAAATTTCCTGTCCCTGGAAAAAGCTGCCTGATGGAAAGCAAAGGAAGCTTTTCCTTCTGCTCCTTCAGAAGGATTGGCTCAAGTCTGCAACACTGCATTTATCTGTGAAGGGCATTTCTCAGCCCAGTATCTTCAGATCTGTGTTCCAGGCTGAATTATGAGATTGCACAGTACTCAAGACCAGGTATCTAATTTTGGTGACCGAGTGCAGAGTGCAAATATGCAGATATCTTTTAAAAATTTACCTGAAATTTTAAGACTATAATATTGACTTTTTAGAGGAAGTGTAGGTCCCTCCTTGCATGGAGTCTCATGTGACTGTACAATCCACACACCATGGCTTCAGCCCTGATGACAGCAAATGGTCAGCACGACTGTACTCTGTATTACAAATGTGGCCTCACGTGGCGTTAGCTCTCGGCTCTTTGAGGGTTGCTTGATTTACTTCACCTTTAATTCCTTGAGTGCAAAGTATTGAGTTAGAACAAAGATTTATGAAATACCTACTTTATTCAGTTACTGTACCAGGCAATGTTGGTATATTACTGTGAACACACACACACACACACACACACACACAAATAATTACCCTAATGGAGCTTGTGTGCTGGCTGAAGCAACTAAGAGTAAGTAAATTTAAAATTGGTCAGTTAAAAACATGACTGGAGCTGCAACCAAGCGCTATGAACTATGATGCATACTTGTAAATGACTATGGACAGCTTTAGGCTGATGGTAGCATTTGTCAATATTTAATGTTCAATTAATAGTGCTATTTCAAGTAACAACACAAATACGTTTGTGATAGCCTCATAATATCTATGCTGTGTTAATTCAGTTAAGACAACTCTTGGACAGGTTAGGAACCATTAACAGTCTTTATTATGGTTTGGAGCTAAAATGTCACCACAAAGTCTCATGTGTTTGAGGTTGGGGTCTGGTCAGAAGAGGGCATCACTGGGGGCATTCTTGTCCTTGCCTCCGACCTTCTGTCTCTGCTTTCTGTTGCCATGGGGTAACATTCCTCCACCATGCCCTTTGCCATGATGTTTATGCCTTGAGCCAAAATAACAATCCTCTTCTCCTGTAAGTTGCAGGTGGTGGGTATTTACTACGGCAATTAGTGACCAATGTCATGTTTCTGCAAGTGAGGAAAATGAAGACTAGAGATATTAAGGAAATTTTTAAAAATACTACCACTAATTTCAAAATGAATATTATGGCCAGAAATGGAAATTTTAAATATTCTGGTATTCTACCTCTGCGGACATAAAGATAGTCATGTGATAAACAATCAAACCAAACAGTTCTCTTTCCTGGAGAAGGAATCCAAAGACCTGGAACTTTGTGGACTGCCTTGTGACGAGACACCTAATATTTTTATTTTTTATTTCCTTATGTCTAAAAGGCAAGAAATCAGCTGATGCATGTCAGATTTGATAAAATATGTCCTGTATCTTATAGCACTCACAAGCAAAGTGAAAAAAAGTTATTGAAAAAATAAATACAGTTAGAAATAACTTCACAATATCTGGCTCTCTTTCTCTTTCTCTTCCCAGCTATTTAACCTATATGATGCAAAACGACATAGTGATACCTTTAGTGTTATCTAAACCAACATTTTTTTCAAAGTATCATTAGTAATTAGGTACAAAAACTCAATAGTAGCTAACATCACTTACTACATGATAAGGAACTTGCCATTTTTCCTTAGGGTTTATTTAACATCTGTCCGGGCCCTGGCCTTTTTTCTAGATTGAATTACCTGAACACTCTGTACGAAACTTTTGTAAGTAGAGTCATAATTTATGATCATAAGTATTACCCTATTCTCTTTATAAAAAGAAACCATACTTGATACAGAATTTATTGTGTGACTGGCATTTCTTTGAAATCTCTTAATTGACTCTGTCAGTCTTTCGCAAGGAGGACATTTCCTATAAGGATGACAAAATTATAGATCTGGAAAAGATTTTACCTTCTAGATCCTTGTTTTATGCAAAAGAGAAGCTAAGTGATTTTAATACTATCCATCAAAGGCAGGTGCTAGGCTTCCAGTATCTCCCCATGGAAGTTTGAGGATTCTTGCAAATCACCACCCACTCAGTGACAGGGAAGTAAATCAGACACAGAGCGTTAGGTATCCCATGGTTTATCTAATATGACAACCAAAATATAAACAAAGAACAAAGTAAAAGACAGGTGGTAGGAAACTGGAAGATAATTTTGGGGTAATTGGAAGGAGATCTGGGGGAGAAAGGTGACAAAAAGCAGGCAGATGGGGAGGATAAAAATGACCAAGATGCAATATTCATTTATACCAATTTCCCAAGATGAATCTAATTACTAAGTATTCGAATATATACTAATAAGAATTTTTAAAGGTAGAAAACTTAATTGAGCACTTTGAATCCCAAAAATGCCACATGTAGGTCTTTAAAGCCATACAATGACTTTTAAAAATTCCATGAGACATATTTGGATATAACCACAGATGTGAGGCTGAATTCCAAGCTATTTCTTGTATCTTCACTGTTTATAGCTAAAAGAAGCTGACTCAAAAACCAGCAAAAATTCCAACATAATGTATCTTCAAAAAATGTGTAACTCAATAAGACAACTAAAAATATTTGAATATAAAGGGAGAGTCTTGAAATAATTGCATTTTGGCTTTTGAGCATTATCAGCATTTTGGATCAGGAAATTTCCACCTGAGAGGCAATTACTATTTGGCAACCAGCCTTTCATTAAGAGGACTTCTATACCTGAAGGATGTGAACTAACCTTGAAACTTGAAATACCTATAATGTCTTAGGTGATTTTTGAGAAACACTGCACTAGGGAAACAGTGCAATAAGAATTCTATAACAAAATGGGTGTGGCTTATTACAAAAACACTTTGCTGAAAGAATTCAAATGGACACTTATGAGCTGATAGTTTCTTTTGCCCTGCAGTCGACTTTGAATCTGAGGTAGCCAGACTTTATAGTCACTTAAGCAGAGTCATACAAACAGTTTTCTACTGACTAACAGAAAGCTCCTTGGATGGTGAATGAAAGTTCCAAGGTAAATAGACAGCATCTTATTGGAGAATCACCATTCAGACAGAAGAAGACAAAAGCAAACCACGTGAAGGAGCCGAACTGTGTACCTTGGGCCCCTGTGTTTGCATTTTACTGACTCATAGGTGGTTGCACACAGTTTGGCCTTATGATCAGACAGAAAGACAGTAGAAAATAGGCCTATTAAAGATGCTTATACAGAGTACAACCCAGTGGAAAGTACTATGGTACCTTTAAGAGTGCCTCACAGTTAGAATCTCCATGCCCATCAGAAGAATTCACTTCCAAAAGTGGAAGACGATTGAAACCAGTGAGACATCCCAGCAAGCTCACACTGAGTGGGCAATAAGACTGAATATTGGATTGAACACTGATACACTTCTCTCCTACACTTTTAGAAAAAAATGACAAAAAACTGGTCTGCCTTCCAGTGAAGGAGACAGAGACTGCAAATAGATATGGGGAAGATATCCTGGGAAAGTTGCTTAACAATTTGAATTGATATTGAATAGACTTAAGCAAGAAAATATACTATACTGTTAAACTTTCAAGTTAGAATTTCTAAGGGTTTTACGGTGTGGCTTAACCCTTTATATCTGGAAAGTTTTGGGTTGACACAAATGCAGCTGCATTGAGACAACAACATAGCCCTGTGGTTCTGTATCTCAGTTGCCCCCCACTCACTGCATAAATGAAAGTAGAAGAAGCCACTAGGCTAATATTGCTGCTGGAAGTTTAGCCTAGTGCAGTGAGGAAGCCTACCATTCCTTTCAATGATAGGCAAGTTTGGATAAAATAATAAAAAGTCAGGAGCAGTAATAGTAGTTGCTTATCAAGGAGTAGACAAATGGATCATCAAGAAAGAGAAATTCAGTATTAAATTGACATTTTGAAAAAGATTCAAGAGTCATAGATGATACTGTCTCTCAGGTTGGTAACACCAAATGTTTAAAAGAGGGAAACAACATGTTTCCAAGAGCAACTTTGCTTTTTGCATCTTGACAAGTTCAGCTAAAAGTATACCAAACCAAATGGGCTCTCCTTGGAATTTTGGCCCTCTGATATTCTAGTAATGAACTAGTTACTTTTGATTCATTTCTTGGCTCACATCTGCCACACTGTGATATGGTACACCATGAGCATTGTTAGTAAAACTGTAATACTAAAATTGATCATCAACTAAATTAAGAAATTGAAGTAAAAATCTTCTACACTACAACACACTAGGAAATATCAGACATTACATTGCTTTACTATAAGGGAGCCCTAGGCTACTCAATTAAATTTTGATCTTGCAAAGAAAGGTTTCCTTTGCCCTTGGCTTCTGGAAATTAATTTAAGGCACATCTGATAGGAGTATCATTGTGCATGCTGGGGCCTACCCCACTGGAACTGAGGATGGGCATGGTCACTCTGAGTAGTCCAAGTGAGGAGGCGCACTGTGCTACACAGACTAACTATACGATCAAAGAATGAGGGTTTGGATCAAGCAGTGTCAGTGATCTAGTTGTTGAGTTGCTCATGTGGGCCATCAGTCAATCAGTCAATCATGCCTACATAATAAAACAACAAAAAACTATGGACTCCAAAACTGCATTTGGAATCCTCCTAGACTTGTGTTAGGTATCGCTTCCTGTAGTTGATTTTAATGTCTCCATCTGTGTCATAAACCATAATTGTGAGTACTGTGGTTTTCATTGAGTCTAATGAATTAGCAAAACTGAGGGTGGTTTTAGGTAGCCCTGAGCTTATAGTTGATGTCAGAGTGAGGGTGATCTTGTATGGAGACTGGTCCTTAACATTTCTGCTAATTTTCAGTTAAAAAAAAAAAAGATAAAGGTAGGAATCTTGCAGACATCAACCACATTGAAAAGATCAGATGTGATCTGAAAGCAAAAACAATATATTTAAATGTTGATGCAAAGTTGCAAGTATCTTTTAATCAAAAAAAAATTTATCTTCAGTAAGTAAGGTCAATGAAACCCCTAAGGATCCAAAAATGAAGAAACTGTACTGAGAACTAATGTCTATTAGTGATCTGAATCTTTTTTATTTTTTACTTTTAGCACCTACATTTCCTGGCTCTAGTATTAAATTTCACTTCATAGTTTTTTTGTGTGAAAAACTCTAACTTTCAATGATTTTTAACCTTTAAAATATTTGTTTGTAATTTAATTTTCTCTGGTTGAGTTTTTTAAAAGCTATGTTTCAGAAGTTTACTTTTGTCTTGGAAATACATTTACCCTACAAATTACAGATCACATGTAACTGAACATTTTAATGTGACATAATACACTGTAAGGAAAAAGCTTTGTTTTTTAAATATTATATTCTTAGTCTGTTCTGTTTTAGGATTTTTTTGGTACCAGGAAAAAACTTGTTGCCATCAGAGTCCACAGACAGGGATTTGTGTCACTACAGAAAGAGCGATTTAGGATTTGGAAATTAGTATTTCTTATATAACTATGGTTTGTTTTTGATGTTTCCTTGTTCCTACCTTCTGATAGATGTCTAACTTTGATTTCTTTTGTAACCTGTCCATTGGTGTATGTCACACTTAAGGTGAAAAATATATTCCATACCCTTTCTCTGAGATGAGTTGTATTCAGTGACAGCTGTGCAGTTCCGTGGGAACATTGCATCATATGCCAGGATGAATAATTTCCCTACTTCTCTGGTGTTCAAATTAAGAAGTTTGAATCTTTTGTGATAAAAAAGCAAGATTATCTTTGGTATCAGAAGACAGAAAAATAATGTTTTGTATATTAGTAATCTTCTTTCAATGTTTGTTTTCTTTGTTTTATGAAGCAGTTTTCCATGTGAAATTGCAATAAGGAAATACAGTAGATACATGAGCTGCATGTTGGTGTTTTCTGAGCCTCTGGTGTTTTTCTTCCCTCAGTTGTTTTTATAGCCAACTTAGCAATTTCTTATCTAGGCAGCACTGTCTTCTTTTTATTTTGTTTCCAGTGCTGTTCTGTAATAAAATAGCAAACATGACAGTTCCAAAGAGTGGAGCTAAGAGACATTTATAGAAAATATAAACAAACAAAATAGTGGACAGAGTGAGTTAAACCAATATTTTAGTGTACACAGTCTTCTCTTATTCTTTTTTGATTTATCGATGCAGTTTTAGCTCATCCTCAGAGTGGCTGTTTTCACAACTGAAACTCAGTAGCATTTGGAAAAAAATGTGTTACCACCTAACACATATGATGCAGAAAAAGAAAAAATAATTACAAGAGAATCATTGTGACAGCAAGTCATAGCATAAGCAATGTGAAAATCTGTAACAAACATAGACAGGGACTTTAGAAATGTTATCACATAATTTTAACCATTCTATTTGCCTCAAGGAAGTAAGAACTGGATCAAGCACACAATGTGTCCAGCAGCAGAAAGACACAGCAAATTAAAAATCACCCACGACATTGGATTCTCACTATGTAGCTTCTGTAGTGTGCTTGTGTGAATGTGTGTGTGTGTGTGTGTGTGTGTGCGCGCGCAAAAATAGCTGAACACAGTCTTAGGTGACTCTCTCCATTTAAAAGTATTTAGAATGCAATAAATAACAACTGCTGCTACTCAGTTTGGCAAATTCAAATATAAACTGACATACATTAGGGCAAGAAAGCGTTGAGGAATGTGCAGATTGTCAGGAGGGACCATCTGCTAGAAAAGTAATATTATGTTATATCAATAGAACACTTATAAAAATATGTGAGAATTAGACAAGATTTTAAAGGACACAAATTTAAATATTGCAAAAGGCTCAGATATTTCCTGAAGACAATCATCTAAGGGTGTCCAAGACGTGACCTTTTGGTCTCAGAATAAAAATGTCAAGGTCTTTGGCCTTTCACAGTGTGTGTCTAAGGACTAAAGTGTCTCTGGGAAGTGAAGCGAGGAAAAGCACAATCAGTTGATATCCTGAGGATAAAGGTGCTGCACTTCACGTAGCCCCGGGCAGTGTAGCTTTGTGTGGTCAGGAAAAGCTAAAACAGAAAGTAAAATAGTTTTTTTTTTTTTAAACATATGCTTCTTTTAATCAATGAAGTTAATACAAGTATCTTGAGAACACAGAATTCAAATGAAAAATTGCACAGGTAATGCCTGAAAACAAAATAGTGATACCAGTATTCTCTACTGTGAATGGAGAAGAATTGAGACTATAAAGAAATATTATTTGTGTTCAGCAAAATAAAAACATCTAACAATAGCATTATTGCTAGTGCCATGTTTATTGAATACACAATGACTGATCAAAACATACAGCGCAGATTTAAACAAAAAAAGTATTACAGTAAATGACATATTACCATTAATCACCCTCAAAATATCCCCCCTCACTTCAAACACACTTATTCCATCATTTTTGCCACTTTCTGAAGTTCTTTCATGAATATCTTTAATGAGTATTTCACATGGTGCGATTAAAAAAAAAGCGCAGAGAGTGGTGCTGTTGATTGACATCCAACAGAAAGGCAAGCTTGTTAAAAAAGGAGGGTGAGGCAGTGTATCCTCAGCCACCGTATCCACCACAGCTGGTACTGTGTGATTTCTGGCTGTTCCTCAAAGTCAGAGTGACTACAAATCAACTCAGGACATCAAAGCAGCCACGACAGTATAACTAACTTGTACCCTTAGAGGATAAACTGTGCCTCCTAAGACCATCAGAGAGTTGAGAACGATTGCGGCCCTGGAAAGTAGCAACACCAGGTCTGAGTCTAAAGAACAGAAGGACATCATTTTCTGCGTGATCATAGGGTAGGAGTTTGGGAATGATTGCATTACACCGTAATCAACAGAGCAGTTCATTCTGAGAAACGGAACAGCAGCCCCTGACATTAAGGACAGCTTAGTGTTCATGTTATGAGAAACCAGCCAGGTACTCACAGCTGTATCATGTTATTTTGTTCTTGGAAGTAAATAATTTCCCCAAACACCAACAGCAGCCCAGGTCACTTCTCACCTATAGGGGTGTAAAAGAGAAAAACGAGACCAAGTCGTAGATTTTTCTGAGCACAAACTCAGTTCAGGCCACTTAATGCTGCAAACCTTCATAACGCAGCAACTCTTTATCCTGGCTAAACTGAGTAACAATCTCCTTGTTTTATTTTTGTTTTGTTTTATTTTCTTGAGATAGGGTCTGGCTATGCAGTTCAGAGCTGGGCTTGAACTCACTGTGTAGCACAGGCTGGCCTCAAACGCTGGGTGGTCCTCCTGCCTTAGCCTCCACAGTGCACCACCACACTCAGCCGAGTAGGTGCAATCTCCTTATGGATCACAGTTTTAGCCTTGCTCTTAACTGTCCTCCTAGACACCGCTTCCCAAGATACCTGATCATAAGATCGCCCTTTTTCTGACTATCTGACTGAAAACAAATCCTCGCTTCCTTGAACTTTTTCAAGAATGACCTAACACAAACTACAATGATGTAGTAGGTTTTTGAAGAAGACTCACTCCTACTGGGGTGTCCAAAGGCACACCGTGACATAGTCTTCCTTCTTTGCAGTGAATAACTTGTTGATTCCAGCTGTGTTCTAGCGGTTTTTGGCTAGTGGCCCCTGACTGACTGCAGTGCCAACCTCTGTGCATAGCCTTCACTGTGCAGCACTGGGGGAAGGTGCTACTGTCAAGCGCATTAGCATCACCATAGAAGGGACTTTTCCAGGTTGGTTCACAGATGTTTCCGTAGAAGGTCCCAGTGCACGGCAAATTCTCAATAAGTATCTGTTGAAAGAATGAAGTGACTTTCAGTTCACCTGTTGGCCCACGATGGAAATTGCTATGAAGTGCTCAGCAGGGACTCAGACAGACGCGGTGCACACAATTAGCAGGAACTCTGATTTCAGGTTGTATATGACCCAACAGTAGTTGTACATATATGTAGAATAACTGTACTCCACACTTGCCCAGAGTTGATGCACACTCTTGCTTTTTATCCTTGCAGTCAACTACTTAATTCCCAAAATCTGAAATCCTTCAGTTCCTCAACTCCTTCATGTATGTAAAAATCATGCTTTAGTACAGTGACGCTCAGCTGTTTTTATGTTTCTCAAATGATATTGCCGTCATGGGTATTTCCTAATGGTTCCGGGTTCTGTGTCCTTGACCCATTTTTCTTTGCATTTGAAATTAACATTATCCTTTTCATGTTTAAAAGTCCTATTTATATTTGCCCTGCCTGACATGCTTTCCCTTAAGCGTAGTAAACCATTCCTAATTTTATGAACTGAAGAAAATATATTTGTACTTTCTAAATTACTGAACATACTATGTTACAGTATTTTGTGTATGTCAATTTCCCATTCTCTGCAATAAAAGATACATATGGATGACAATTTCTCTATCTCTAGCAGTTCGGCTCCATACTTGTGTCCAATAGTTGGCAAATAGTTGCCCCCCACCCTTATTCTTAACTTCAATTCTATATACCACATACCTCTTCAAATATTTAATTATGCCTCTATTGCAGCACAAAAATCTATATTTCTTTCCTGACATCTAAGGCTATGTAAACTATTATCTTTCACCGTATTTCAATAACGTATTACCTTACCCTCCTATGTGAACAATTTTCTTCCATGAAATTAGATTCAGTATATTTATTTACTCATTTATCTGTCATTTTTTCTCTTTCAAAATGCTTTCACTTTCTTTTGTCTAGCTAAAATCTACTCCTTCTAAACTTTTGAATAAGTCATCAGTTGGTATAATGGTTGCTATATCACCATATGCACCAATGTATACATGATGTGTTTTGAATACCCAGGGTCTTGTACATTATAAATATTTAGTATATGGTTGATGGCAATGACATTGATGGCGGTGCTTAACAGGGAGTCCAGAGAGTACAGAAGGGGAAAAATATTCTTAAAAGTAAAGCAATGTTTTTTTAAATGTTAATTTCTGAGTCTTAACATGCTGATCTGAGACCATTTCACATTAAAATATTCATTAATGTTACTGAATGATTCTATTGGATGGGAAAATCATACTTCTAAAAAACCAGGGAAAATATGTCCTCCTGCCTGAAACACCAGTGAGTTTGATGAGCAGATAGGGTAGAAGACACTGCTTGGAAAAGACTTGTCCTTCAAAAGCAGTGGAAAGAGCCATGTGGGCTCTGGCTAACACCCCTTATGTAGAGTACCAGACACGTGAGAGCGGGCAGAAGGATGGAAGTGACGGCAAAAAGCATCGTGACCTTTTGTTAATGCCTCAGATATGTGCCAAGGGGAGAGACCAAAGAGAAGGCAATTTTAATGCAGAACAGAAAGTGTGAGCCAGAAATGGTAGCACCCTCTCATTGCATAAGAAAACTGAACTACAAAGCCATTGACTCCCAAATGATAGGAGTTAGAGAAAAGACCTGCTCCAGAAAATGTGTATCCTTATGAATTAGAGCGAGGAGGAGGTGTTGATGTGTCTTTTAGCTTAGTTCCATTCCAGGGAAGCTGTGACTGTCTGGTATACAATGAAATTAGAAGCTGCTTGCCGTTTTCATCTGCCTGCATGTTAAATTGGGTGTGGGCTGTTACATCTCTCACTTACACATTTGCTGAACTAATGGGGTAATGTGGGGAGCAAGCATCTCAATCTCTAGTTTTTCAGGATTGTTTCTCATTTATTATTAATAATTGTGAAAATTTTTGTTTTTTATATTTAGGTATGCTCTTTTAGTAGAAAGATGACTTTCAGAATTATCCTCACAACTATAAAGAGAAATAGCAATGAATTTATGCTATTTTTCTTTCTAAAATTGAAGTGTGTGAATGGATTTATGAATTTTGCTTTATGAAACTGAAGTATGGTAGAGCTTAAAATATAATCATTTTAAAGGGAAGAATAACAAAGTAGTGTTAAAGATTGCACATATTAGAAAGAACATAATAGAACAAAAAGAATAATTGCCAAATATACAGAAACCTATACAATTTACACTTTTATTTCATACCAGAAAAATGTTTTACTCTTCTTCTTGTTTCATCCAATTTTGCTCCTGTTGTTAGTCTGCTTCTTTCTACATTCTCTTTTTTTATTTCCCATGCTTCTAGAGACAAATGATTTTGAAAACATTCAAATGAACATTGCATATTTAAATATTTTTAAATAATATGCATATGCCCTGAACTAAGATAGTACTTCTCTGTTAAATCGTTCCATTTGAATTGACAAGCATGCAGTAGCAGATGAAAGTATTTCAGCAAAACACTCCAAAATAAAAATATCCCTTTTAATCAGATAAAAATATTTCTTGACTTGTTCATAATGACAGTGATAAAAAAGAACAAAGATTTCAGCCCCGAGATTCTCTCGCCTTGTCTTCGTATCATGTGGGGAGTGGCTGAAGCTGGACATTTGACCACACCTGCAGGAGTGAGACAAGCAGGTCAGAGAACAAATACCACCGGGGGTGAGTCCAGAAACAAGTGACTCCAGGCCCCAAAACATCAAGCCCATGGGTTGCCATACATACAGATTACTAGGCAAAAGGTGTCATCTGACGTTAAGTGGTTAAATGTATAAATAAATGCACCTACAGGGAGACAGCAGTTCCGGTTTCCACCTGACTTCAACTTTTATCTTTTCTTTATTTTCTCATCCTCTTACAGTTCTCCCTTCCCCCTCACCCCCCAATATCAAGATTGGTGCCTGTGTATCACAGCACAATAAACCACAAAATTGGTCACAGCGTAAACTGATGATGAATTTAAATTTTCATTTAAAAGCTGTCTTCACCATTTATATGTTGATGGAGAAGATTCCACTGTCCTTTGCAGGCAGAGAAGCCTGAAAAATTTTGAGTGGGGGCAAGATGAGATTTCAGGAAAAAAAAATCAACTTTATTTGCATGATTCATACAGTTTCTATGGCCTTCTTCCTCTGTGCTCCCATTCTGGGTTGGCAGCAAAATATTGTGTAGTAATTAGTGTGGAGTGGAGCTGCCATGGAAATGCCAGGAGGATTCTAAGTATTATAAAGTTAGTTGATGTCCCTGTAGATGTTGATTTCAGAGGAGAAAAGCCTTAAAAACTGTAATAGAAAGACTGAACAAAATAAACCATTTCATGATGTCCTCCAGCTAAATTCTGAGATGCTGAGCCATTATCCATGCACCTGTGGAGAGGGAGGAATTTGTCCACTGAGCAAATGAAAACAAAACTACCAACTTTGTCATGTCTAGGTTCAAAACACACTTCTGGGTGTACAACCGAATATATCATCAAGCAAGCAGGGAGAGTAAGGCTCTGTGTCTCCCTGCTAGGGGGCCTTGGCAGCAAGGACCGCAGATAGTCACAGGAGTCAGCAGAAGTTGTTGGAGATAGTTTGTCTGAGATTACACAGGAAGGAAATCAAATTCAATTGTACAGGTCATTTCTGCATACTCAAGTTGATTCTAGTGAAATTTCAACTCCTGCCAAACCATATGATAAAACTCTACTGTTAATAATGTTGCATAAAAAAAGTAAATTCATGGGCCTGCACAGTTGAGTGCTTTTTCAGCCCGTTGCTGAGGTATCAGCTGGCCCCCTGGTGCCTCTGTCCTCAGCTGCAGAAGAACTACTTCTATAAATTATCCTGCTTCAGAGTCAACGTGACAATTAAGTCATGCAGATTGAACCATAATTAGCCATGCTTTTCTTCTCCTTAATGAATTTTCTTCTTTTTTCTCAGAATTTTAAAGCTAAGGGTCAGAAAAAAAAATATTGCATGGGTCATGCATCACTATTTTATTACTCTGTTAGTTATCTTTAAAATGTATTAATTATAACTCATGACATAAGCATATTGTCTCTGGAACTTCGTATCTAGGGAGCATAAAAAATGCAAGAAAGCAGCCAGACTGATTTAAATGATTGTGAATTCCACCTGAGGCAAATTATGTATTTTGCTTGCAGACTAGAGAATTTATCAAAAGTACTCATGCATAATATATTTTTCTTAAAAGGATATGAAAACAGATCCTTTTTTTCTCTAAGCATGTAGAATTTCCCAAGAATCACAAAGTCCCCCATATACAACCAAGCAGCTACTATGTCTAACACAGCTCTGGGCACAGCGGGTATGAGAGCAAAGACACAGAAATTCCTGTCATCATGATAGAAAATGAACAAAATAAATAAACATGTGAGTTACAGTGTTTTACAATACAAGCGACATGAAGCAAAGTACAATGTGGGGAAACTGGGTCATGACCTTAAGTTGGTGGTTGGAAGCTTACGGAATGAGTGAAGCAGAGGTGATGGGGAGAGCTATTGGGACAGCTGTAGCAAGGAGGAGTCACCCAATGCTCAGGCCCTGCAGTCTCCTGTAAGTCTCTCGCACCCTGCTCCAGCAGCTGGGCAGTTCCTCTTTTCCAAATTCCTTGTGTCCACCCATCCATGCTTTTCTCTGGCCCAACTATTTCTCTGCATAGACCCTGATTTTTCTAAGTTCTTCCATAATCTTGTAAGTTCTCAACAATAGTCCTGATGATTTTGCCTCACTGATGAAACTGATTTTTACGTTTCCTCAATAGCTCAGAAGTGAACTCACCAGTGTCCTGTGGTGTGAAAGTTAACTCTAACTGGCCCAGAATTGGCCTGAGTGGTTTAGATAACATACGTCCAGGACACTGATCTTTGGCAGTGCTGTACAGAGGAGTTCGGGACCGTTTCCTCCAGCTTGGCAGCATTGCTTAATGATACCAGAGGAGTAATGATTTGCACCTGTTTTCAGTGGGCCCTCTGGTGGGAACCAGGAGCTCAGCTGCACTGGAAAGAGCACTGAACCAGACAAAAATTAAAGTTAGTGCTTTGATCACTTATTATAATGATGTGAGAGTCTAGAACCGGAGATAGTGCTGACTCTCCTGTTCCATGTAGTCCCATAGAATAACTCAACAGCGCAGACCTGCAGACCACCTCATCATGGATGGAGCCTGCAGAAAAACCTGTGGCAAAGTCATGGACCCTGTGCAAGTAGGTAAATGGCAAAGTGTTGAGTAATGGGGGAGAAGTCTCTCCCAGGTCTGCCCTTCCTTCCTCCATAATGGGGTCTCCGCAGAGGTGCTCAAACAAGGCCTCTGTCCAAGACCTCGGGCGAAGAGAATTAAGAAAGAAGGCACCAGGAATATTAGCATGTGCATGTCTCACAGCGTGGCTGGCTGGGCTGGCAGGGGAGTCTCTCACTGCACTTCCCCTCCGAGGCTGCCATGCACTGGTTGTGCACAAAGCCTGGTGCATCCTGGGCAACTTCCCCGGGAGGCCTGCTTGGTGCAGCCATTTGGATTGCCTGTGATCAGAGCTGCAAGGATCATACCCAGGTTTTTAACCAGGAGCCAAACTCCTCAGTGGGCTCTGTTGTTGGAGAAACCTGCACAGTAAAACTTATGCCAATGTGACAAGCAAGGCATAATGTGACAGCGAAGGAAGACTCCTGGTCTCCCAAGTTTCCAGCCTTTTGTGCATATGGTGGTGATTCAAGAAAGAAAACTGTACAGAAGGAGGATAATTGTAACTCCAGTGAAGCCTCTTGAATCTCTTCGCTTTGTGACATCCTTTGGTTGTGATGTCCTTCATTTAATTCTACAATGAAATTGAGTCTTTTTCCTGAAATAAACTGAGAATATATAAAAATTGGAATCAGGTAACACAATCACAAAAAGGATCTCCTCCATGTCCCTTCCAAGATCACTGATCTGAAACCAGTGTAATAAGAGCCATGTGAATGTCCCTCAACAAACATTTCATGCATAGTGAAGGAAGTTGCATATAAATATCTCACTTTTGCACAAATAGAAAAAAATTGTGCAATCTACACTCTAGTTTTTTGCTATTTATAGAAAGTCCCATGTTAAAAGTTTTAGTTTGAAGGAAACTAAGTTGATAGGAAGTTATAAAATTGGTCTTATATAGACACTGAGTTTCTTCAATTAATCATTCTTGTCTTAGTTTTCTAACCTCTGTTAAATGCTGCCACAATTTGCATATGTTCCTCAATATCCATGCCTTGAACATTTAGTTCAGTCTAACAAGGTTAAGCAGCAGGGCCACTAAGAGTGAATTAGGTTGAGGCCTCTACCCATGGGAAAAGATTAGTGCCATTATTTTGGATTTGATTTATTACAGCACATTCAGATCTTGCTGGCCTGCTCTTGCCATTCTGCCTCTTGCTATGCAATGATACAGCAAGAAAGCACTTGAAAATGTGGTCCCCTTGAATTTGCACTTTCCAGCATCCAAAACAATGATGCAAATAAATTTCTCTTTTTTATAAATCACACAGTCTCAGTTATTCTGCCATATAACCACACAAAGCAGACTGACACACAGGACTACATAGTATGTGTGAGATTAAGATACAATACCGATGCTTTGAAAGTCACATCACACTGTTGGTGCTTTTCTTAAGTAAATTTACCTCTTCCAAACTCACCAGAGCTAAGAAGTGGTTCAATTACAATATGGTCTGGTATAAGGAAGTTCTTTCCCTTTGCTCATGGAGCAAGAGAGTCCTGCAGAACTGCAAGGTGTGAAAGTGTTCGGAGGCTTTGCTCAGAGTCTGTGGTGGGGCTGTGTCCATGGCAGGGATCCTACCTTTCTGGGCTCCAAGAAACTCAGCACTCTAAGAGCAGTCCCTCCCCAGTGACAAGGCTGAGCCAGATTTCTCACTGCTACCTTCAAAGCCACAGCCTTCTACCACGACACCGAATGCCACAACCAAGAGTATTGTGTACGAGGGGGCTACTTCCCCCCAGCCATTTTCTTGGGGAAAAAAATCCATGTGTGTTCCTGTCTTTCCCTCTCTCTTTAAAAGTGATTGTTATTTCACCTCCCGCATCCCATGGAGCCCTCCACTTTCTTGGACAATCCTTGTTAATGTTCCTCAGTGGGCATGGAATACAAATGATACTTACCATCTCATCTCCCACCCGCCCTGCACAGTCCTCCCCTCCTGTGCCCAAAGCTTCCAAAAGCAGTTCAATACCATTTAAGCTGAGGCTGTTCTATTAATTATATAATCACAAAAGAAATGGTAAAAAGCCACTTTTCTACACCTCCTATTAAGTTGGTGGCTTCGGGTGACAGACTAATCATAAACCTAGTACTGAGCCTTGGACATGAGCCACGCATCACACTGTGTCTGCCTTCTGCTGACTCTATTGTGTTGTGTTTCAAAGATTCTGTATAGATTGTTCCAGAGTTTCTGGAGCTGAAAAAAGATTAAAACTTTGACTCCTGTAATGTCAAGTTTTTTTTTTTTTTTTTTCTTTGAGCACAGCATCCATCTGTCCTGGCACATTTAAAATTCCCATTCCACCAAAACCCCCCAAGAAGTAATCAGAGTGATAAAGTTTTTAACAATTTCCTTAAAGTTTAGAAGGGATTGTTAGAAATGATAAGGTATATGCATAATCTGTGAAATAAATTCTTTGACAAGAACTAATCAAATTTCTGTTTTAGAATTTAGTAGCATTTAGTATTCCTGTATTATTTAAATCAGATGCTTTCAATAATGACTCCCAAACATATAAGATCATGTAAGTTCATGCTATCTTTGAATATTAGTTTATAAGGCAAGATTTTATAGTTTTGATTAAATTAAGAATTTTAGTACTGGGAGATTATCTTGGATTATCTAGGTAGGCCCTAATTATAATCACAGGTATCCTAATAAGAAGTGAGAGGGAGATTTGGTCATATGCAAACAAGGAAATGTACAGAATAGCAGAGAGGAATTCAAGGATACTGGCCTTGACATTGGAGTGATGCTACCACAAGCCAAGGAATGCCAGCAATTTGGGAGCTGGAAGAGGCACCGACTGAGTCTTTCATAGAGCCTTTGAAGGAAGCCCAGGCCAGATTTTGGTAGGTTATTGTTAATTGGTTTTCCATTCTCCAGATATGGGAAAGGAGATACAATATAATTATTTCAATATACCAAGTTTCCAGTAATTTGTAATAGCAGCCACAGGAAACTAATTTAATGATTAGAAGTAATATTTTAAAAGGAGACATGCTTTAAAATGTGCTCAGTTGATACAAAGTTAAAGAGAGGAAGAACAGATTATCACTAAAGAAAAACCATGTTTTCCAACATCCCAGCTCTTCTTTGCTTTAATTGTGTCCCTAAGAATCTGTGTTAGTTTTCTATCATGATGACAAATCACTTCAGGCAAATCAATTTAGAGGAGAATAGTTGCTTGGCTCATCATTTCAAGATCTCGGTAGATGACGGACTGACTGCATTGTTTCTGGGTGGATGATGAAGTAGTACATACATCACAGTGGAAGGGGGCGGTGGCTTGAAGCTGTTCACTTCATGGTGACCACAAGCAGACAGTAAGGAGTGGGGGCAGAGTCCCAATTGTCCTTCAAAGGCGCATCCTTGGTAACCTACATCCTCCAACTGGGAGCTACCTCCCAAAGTTTCCACTACCTCTCCATAGTATCACCAGCTGCAGAGCAAGTTCCACCCCCTGTTCCTTGAGGAGATACCAAATCCAAACTATAGTGAAATCTTTCTTAAATGAAGAAATAACATTTGATGATTGCTTGCAATGTACAGGGTCCCTTACAAGTTGCTATACTTTACTTAATCCACAGCAGTACTGTATGGTGCACAGGTATGCTCCATTTGCTTGGGAAGAAGGACTTTTGATTTAGAGTAAATGCACTGCTCTAGGTATACAGCTATTGGTGGAATTTCTTGAAGACCATTTTAGGATCTGTGTTAAAAAGTCCATACTACTACTCATAGAATGGGCTTTTTTTTTCATGGTAATAACGTATTGTTGTACAAACATGTTTTCTCTTGGAGCTGCCATACATTCTAAGGGTTTATTAAATGTTGTGACGAAAAGAGCACTTTAATATTGTTTTCAACTGTTTCCAGGACTGGTTTTGCATAAAGCTGCTGTTGTCCCATGGTATTAACTTCAAATAGGTGAGAGTAAGAATAAAATAATAAATAATAAAATAAATAAATTAAATGTGGAGAATGAAACTGAAAAGTATTTTAAAAGAATTTTTTTAAAAAACTTGAATAAATGAAGAAGTAAGCCAGATTTCTTACAGAATCAAAATAATCCAAATGAGAATTTTTCTAAGATAATGTATACTCACAGAAATACCATTTAAAAATAATGGCATAGTCTAGACAAACTATACAAGCAGACCAGAAAGTTTAACTTGAAAAATTAATGAAAATAAATAGCAAAGAACATTTTGTGAAAGATTAACAACTGAGGAGAACTAATGAAAAGTATTAAAATTTTACCTCAAATAAAATTTAGTATTGATACTTGAATACACAGAATAATGAAACGGAAGAGAAAGTCCAACAGCAAATTAAAGTACATTTGACAATGTAATCTATGACAAAATTGTCATCTTAAATAGGAAAACAGTGAAATATGTCTTAAAAAGCCCTAGAGTAACTGGTTACACATCAGGAAAAACAAATGAAGTTGGAAGTCTCTTCCACAGTTTAATTTTAAGCAAAATACATTAAAGAGTCAAATGAACAATGACTCCAAAAATAAGAAGGCAAAACTGGTAAATATTTCAGGAAGAACAACACCTTTATAAACAACAAACACAAGAAGCTTTAAATAAGCAATAATGGCCACTGTGTCATATTTGATAGTTTTTCGGGGGCTACTGACCTAGAACTTAGCTCTGGGACTTGGCTTCTTTATCGTCACACCCTCACGGTGAGCATAAACACTTTCACAGCTTTCACACCCTGGTAATTTCCAAATGTACACCTCCAAAAGCAGTTCTCCTCTGAGCTCTACTCAGAGGCACCCACCTGCCAGCTTATGGAATCCAGGTGGTTGCCTGATACACATCACTGAATATGTTGGCAAACCAGTACATCATCTCTGTGTCCCACCAAACCTATTGCTTCCTGAATCTTGTTCCTTTTAAATACTATCCATTTGATCATTTTTCTCCCTGTCCTCTATCTGCTACAGAAAGTCTTGTTGTCTTTACTTCCAAAATATACTTTCAATTTGACCTTTTCTGTTCATCTCCCTTACACCTCTCCTAGATTAAGTTATTATCTCTTGTCTAAATATCTTGGAGAATCTTTTACATGCTTTCCTATTTCTACCCTACCCGTTTCACAGTCTGTTTTCCATATTCCTTTAAAAAGGATTATTTCTTGAAACTAGAGATGTCACTCTTCTGTTTAAACACTCCTACTTTCTTCCAAATGCATTAAGGGAACACATCCTTAGCATAATCTACAGAATCCTGTATTACACCGTCACTGACTACCAAAACCCTCATGCTTCCCTGCT
The DNA here is from genome assembly GCA_004363535.1 of Dasyprocta punctata. NCBI lineage: Eukaryota > Metazoa > Chordata > Mammalia > Rodentia > Dasyproctidae > Dasyprocta > Dasyprocta punctata. The sequence continues at coordinate 50,367 of RJWM01008805.1, forward strand.
ACCTGCCTCCTCCCTCCCAGCATCATTGGGTGTCACCTGACCAGTCACAATCTGGCCGTCCTGTTTCTAGGCCAAGCTCCTTCCTCCTGAATTCACTCTTTCTTCTTCCTGGAAGGTGATGCCAACTTACAGAACTGCCACATTCTAACTTGAGAATGAACTAGTATTATAGAAAAAACACAAAGTTGTTTTTCAAATGTATAAAATGTCCAAATTCTATGTCAACCATCATTATAATAACTAAGACAAGTAGAGAACTTAGTAATAATATTTACAAATTGCTTAGTATGCAATTATCTTACAATGAAGGACAGATTAGCTTCGTGGTAGAATCACCATCAATGGAAAAAATAGCCAGTTCACAGGAGAGTAAATAAAATCTCTATTAAAATGCCGACAAAATTAAACTGTTCAAAGAAATATATATTAAAAGGAGAAAACATTACTTACTCCATCAAATTGATAATAATTCTACAGTCTATTTCATCAGTTGTAGCCAAACAGATGAGTGGATATTCCACACATATACATCATCTGTGGTTGCTTATTTGGAGGAGAATTCAATTAATGTGTCACTCACCACATGTTCATTCTGCACTGGGCTCTCAGACACATTTTTAATGTAACAGAAATGTGTCAATGAAAACATTAAAAATGTCCCTGCCCGACTTGGGCTACAATGCAAGTGCAAGACCGGCCTGAGCTACGAGTTTGGCTCAGTGCCTTAAGCGCCTGCCCTGGCAGGCGCGAGGTTGTGAGTTCAATCCCCGGTGCCGCAAAAAAAAAAAAAAAAAAAAAAAAAAAAAAAATGTCCCTGCACTTAACTATGGCATGTACTGCATGACATAGACATTATATTGTTTGTTAAGCAAAAGTCATGCTAAATATATAAAAGCAAGTAAATAAAAATGTCTGTACAGAAAACTGGGGTTGATGTGGCAGAAAATAATGTAGGTGGCTACCTTAGTTTGTATTGTCAATGAAATCCCTTAAGAAGAGGCATGCAGCCTGCAAGCTGAATGAAGAAACTGGCTGGAAGTCTAGCTTTGTAAGGATAAAGAGAACCTTCTACTCAAATGCTCTAATGCAGGGTCTTCATGATGCTGTTATAGGCAGCTAAGTTAGATAAAAATATTACATGCAGTCGGATAGGGCTTGACCCTTGAAGGAGCCTGTGCAGAAGACAAAATACCTTGTAACTGTTGCAGAGACAGGCACCTCTGCTGTGGGCCACACCTCAAGACAAAAGATAAAACAAATGTACCCATATATTTCCTCAGAATAAACATCAGGGATTGATAGTCTAAATAGGTATTGATCACCTTGAGGAAGCTGTGAAAAAATACTAACCTAACTTGCTATAGAGAATTCTCCTGTTCTGTATTCATGCCTGCTTGCTATGTGACTTGCTTTCCCATTTGACCCTGATTTAATTAATTTTACCTGCGCAGTCATACTCGTAATCTTAATTGTTGACCATAGTTTTGTTCCACCTCATGAGCACCTTGCAATTGCCCATTTTTCCTCACCTTGGACCTACCTCATCTTGTGGTTTTGCTCTTAAAAAAAAATCCCTAGAAAAGGGAGGGTCTTTGGCAACCCACTCAGGACCCCCTCTGTCTCTCTCTCAGACAGTTTTCTTTCTTCCAATAAATATATTCTGCTCTTAACTTTGGTTGCTCCTTACATTCATTCTTCAATTTTAGAGAACATGAACTCATACCAGACATCTAGCAGGTTGGGGATTACTCTCCTCTCTATCAACCCAAAGCCAAGTGTGCTAAGAACAAGGACACTAATATACCTGATAGATTAACTAATGCTTAATGAAGTTAGAGAGAGGAACAGAATCTAGGTCATATAGTGCTTTGTACCAGGAAAGAACACTATATTTTACATCTGATGAAATGAGAAGATACTACACAGTGTTAAGCAGCAAAACAAACTGCTTCATTTATGCTTCCCTAAGGTTACTAAGTGTGTAGTGTGGTGAAATGGAGAATTTTGTAAGGAGAATGAAAGCAGCACAACCAGTCTGGAGGCTGGTGTAGAAAACCAGGGAAGCAGTGATGAATAGACTTGGGGTGGTGGTAGGGGGAAATGTGCCAAACTGCATGTATTTTGAGTGTTGACTTGAAGGTAGTTTGTAGGATGTATAAATACATTTATGGGGAAAGGAAGAAAACAGCATCAAGAAAATACCTTGGGTAGAAAAATTCATTGGAGAACAGTTGTACATGTTCCACAGAAGAGCAGGTGGGCTGCCATGAGTCCCACAGGTGCCAGAGAAGGGAAATACCTGTGTGCAGACCCGAGCAGAAGCTTGTGTGTTCTGGATATTACCAGTGTGTCTGGGTCCTGTCTTCCCCAGTGGTCCAATGCACCAAATAAAGACATTAGTACAGAGATAAGAAGGGTGAGGAATTCATATGATAAAAAGACATTTTCTGCCATGAAACAGATGGAGCCTAGAAACATACCAAGTTGCAGAAAATTACTAAGTTGTCATCAGTTATAATTGCTGTACCAAGTATGTACCTAGAGGAATATATTTCTGCGAAGCCTAATTTACAGTTTGCTTCCTCTGCTGCCTGCACTATGATAGCATGTTTGCATATATTAGTCACTTAGTCCCTGCCAAAAACAACCCAAGATTATTCTCAGTTTCCGATGGGAATCTTGAATCTCGGAGGAGTTATATAACTTGTCTGAGGTTCCTCTGTTTGCTGGGAGAAGCAAGATTGAGTCAAAACTCTACATAGTTTATCCCAGTAGATTCTCTAGGTAGATTCTCTACCTAGAATCTCTTACCTTGTCATGTCTTCTTGGGGAAGTGACTCAACTGGAATTGGTGGAATGTGGTTATTTCCTGCCCTATTACCCTTAGGGTTTAAAGAACATTTCTGCTTTTAATAGTTGAGTGCTCTCTGGTAAGTAATCACATTCATTTTCTGCAGAAGAGGGAAAGATAGTTACTGACTTTTTGGTTTTTGCCTACAGAGATTTAAAAGTTAGTTAAGAGAAATGCAACTTCTGGTGTCAGTATTCTTCACCTCTCTTTTCTACTTTCTTAGTTTCATTATCAAGTGACAGCTTTCATTATTAGTTGACTAAAACAAAACGAAGAAATCAGAAGAAAAAATTTTTACTACATACCACCTCATCTACCACTCCATGTGCCCCTGGACCCATATTTATCTTTGATGGTCTAAGAACAAGAGCTTGGTGTAAGGAGGAGTAAAGGAAATGAGTAGCTTCTGATATGGACTCGAAATTTAGTGTGAATCTGTCTGTGTGCCCTGGTGTGTGTGGGGGGATATTTATGTGTAGCGTGTGACATGTGGTGTTTGGGGAGAGAAAAAGAGTGGTTGGCAATATTAAGAGCTCACTTGAGGTATTGGTTGTCATGAAATGAAATGAACCCAGACCCCATGGTGTAATGCACTGCTGTGGTTCTCAGTTGCACAGCTGCAAGAAGTATAGACAAAGGCTTACCTTTAACCAGCACTATGGCAAAATGAATAGAATGGTAAGAAAAGGGGATAAGAGACAGAGTGTAAATTCAGTCCTGACTGTAAAATTTGACTGCATCTTTCCCACTAAACCACTCCCCATAACCCATGTGTTTGCCTCTGAGCTGCTCACGTGCACTTGGTCCACTGCAGACGCACCTTCCTGCCTGCTGTGCTTTGTGCTCAATTCTACTCCTAACTCAGAACTTTTGCAATTACTATTCCTTCTGCCTGCAATGTCCATGGCTCCCTCCTGCCTTCTGAGGCTTTCTCTGGACACCGTGTATAAAATCCATCTCCCCAGATATCCCAAATTTCTGCTTCATTTTCCCTGTTAAGCTTACCTTTTGAGCAAACTAGATGTTCCTGTTACTCTAGTTTGTCTAATCATTTTGCTTATCCTGACGATATATTTGTGTTTCATTAGCACATCCTGGAATAGTTCTTTAAATTATTCTCATTCCACATCTTATCTTTGCTCCATATGGCCATTTAATAAATCAATAATATTTGTTTGAAGAAATAAATGGGTAGATGAATGGAGAGGAAAACATGACAGTCAAATGACAATAAGAAAGTGAAAGAATTAAGGACTTGTGGATCCTATTGAGAAGGTAAGAATTGGTCATTTTGAGATAGCAGAGGGACTAAATGGAGGAAGACAGAGGGAGTGATCACAGAGTGGTCTATATGAATGACAGTCTGGGAAGTAAAAACTTCAAACTCCTTAGAAGAGAGATAGTCTGGGAGAGCATACAATGTGAGTTGAAATCTCCAGAAACTACATCAGGCACAGAGTACCACAAAATGACAGAGGGAGAAGCTAAGTTCTCCAGAGAAGTGTTGTGGGAAGATTCCCAAGGCACAGAGGAGACTGTTGAATACTCACGCTAGTGGACTGTTGTTGGATAGTCCCCAAAGGCAACAGCCCTGAGTTTACAGAGAACTTAGCTTATATAGCATTTAGAAGTGGGAAGTACAAAGCAATTGACAAAATGGTACATAACTGGTTACGTGCATTGAGTCATATATTGACAGTCAGTCTAGTCTTGAACAGATTTTTGACACAAAGGAATTGTTTATAAAAATATACAAATATTTATGAAACATAGGAAGGGGGCCTTACATGGAAAGCAGAGTTAATGGTGTCCTTGACTAGCCCAGGGTGCCTTAAGGTACAGACAATTACTCTAACTCAGTACTTATTGGAGGTATTCAGTTTGGTTTTAGGTGCTGTCAAGGGCAATTGAATTCAGCAGAAGCTTGATCAGAGGCCTCTAATTGCTCTCATGCTATACCTACAAGTTTGCTATTTTATAAATGTGTTCTTACATTATAATTGTTACCCAACAAAAGGAGAAGTGATCTGGGGATCAGTGAAGATTTCTATAGGGAAGAAAGTTGCCTGATTAGATTCTGAACAAGAAACCAAGAGTTTTTAAGAATAGTAGAGAGGGTATGGTTTGGAAAGTGGCCATAAGAAACACAGAGTGAATATAGAGAGGAAAAATCTCCACTAAAGGGTTCTGGAAACGCCGGGTTTGGAGGTTCAGTAGGGACCTCTTCCTAGTTATGGGGTGACTGATGCTGCTTGCAATTTCCTTTTCATTCCACTATATAGAGAAATTCATCCTGAGGGTGATAGAGAATTTGGAGATGGTTGACATAAATCCCCAAACCCTAACACACCCTTTCAGGTTTTCACAATGACTTCAAAACAAAAATACATACATGTATTTCCAAAGTAAATATACATTAATTTTTAATCAGAAGCTCCCCATAAACTCCATGGGTTAAATAATCACTGAAACTTTGCATCACAGAGTCTCCGCTTTTCTTCTTCAGCTAAAGCAAACAGCTCAGAAATGTGTGCAACTAATCTTGCTGGAAGGCACAAGCTCTGTGGCATCCTTTCTAGACACCTACTTCTCCACTTTTACCAATGTCTTCCTGTGAAACTGCCTCGGTGTAATTAAATATTGAGAACCTCTTCTACCTTTCTGGAGATCCGTGCCTGTGCCCTGTGGTGTTGTGCTGTCCTGTGGCACTGTGCTGACTGGTGGCATTATTGCTTAGATATTTTCAGGCTGAAAAAATTCCCAAGGCTATCATGAACTTTCATCCAGAGCTGCTAATTCTGATAACACCTCCTAATCCTCTTTAGTTCCAGACATATTGGGATATTGCCTTCCTTCACCTTGGCTCCATTATCACCAGATAAAATTATATTAAAAGTTAATTGAGCTCTAATATTCATTAACAGACACTAAGATCTGGTATCCAAATTTAGAGCTGAAGGACACATTAATTCTGCAAGTAAGCCTACAATTAAATAGAGCTATTGAGTAAACATGCATGATGACCATGTAGTATTTTACAATTAAAATGTTTTTTGAAATATGGCCTCATTCTGTCATCAAACTAACAGAAACCACCTTCACTGAGAACATAGATTTAAATTTAGATATTAATTCTTGTTTTCCTGTTCATTAACTTTAACAGCAACAAAAAATATTTAGTATGCATAGCACATAATATAAGAGGCAAGGTAATTAAAACTGTCATTTACTAATGGGAGAAACTTATATTTTCTCCTTTTAGCCTTCACTTACTCTAAACTATTGCGCAATTTGAAGTCTGTGAAGGGGACAAACATGTTAAGTACACTGTGACTAGAAGAAATAATTTAAAATTTAAATGAGTCAGTCACTTATTTACTTACGGTCCACACCCTTTAAAAATCTTTTTCAGTTTTTACTTAGAAAATATTGCCCTTTTATCAACTTTACATTTGTGCTTCTTCCTGGAAATGAGATAAGGATGTTTCCATGAAAGAATGACAGTGTTGCTATGTAACTGGAAAACAATCGAATCCACACAAACCTGTACTCAGAAATCAATCTCTTCTTTTCAGACGATGTGTGGTTTGCTGTTTTCTATGCAGGTAGTTGAGGAAAACCCACTTCTTTCTGTCATCCTAACGAAGTAATTATCATCGGACAAATTCACGGTCTCACAAAGTCAAAGGCTGAAATCATGAATAAAAAGCAGGAAGTTAGGGGAGAGTTTATCGGAGTAAGAAGAATATCTCCAGGAGGGCTCCCTGAAAGTGGAGATCTGGGGTGCTTTCTTTGTCTGGTCTTTTATGGAGAAGAAGAGAGCTGGGGCTTGTTTAGTTACCCAGCGATGACAGAATAACTCATTGAGGTTCAGACTTTGTAATGTAGAGTTTAAAGAAACTCAGTTACTCTGCCGACTGAGTTCAAAGAACTCAAAGAAGATTGAGTTCAAAGAAAATCAGTTACTCTGCATTTCTAAGTTCCTCTAAGTCCAGGTAGGGAGGAATTGTTGACTCACTTATTATATTTTGCCTAAGAAGTTTTATTTCTGAGAATTAGGGCTCTTCTGTTAATTCTTTTTCCTGTTCCTATGTTTGTTTTTACATTCCTAAGCATAACTACTGTATGACGTGGATTAGCTCTTAACTCAGTGTATGTAGTATTTTCTTCATAACAAAAAGTCTTCCTTTTAAGACCATCTTAGGTCCTGTCCCTTACTGGTGGCTTATTTAGAAATTAACTAGCCAAACTTCCTTTTACACTAATGTACTTTTTAAATATAGCTCTGTGACAACCAGGCTGGTCATTTTTCCTCTTCTGCCAGAGAATAGAATGGTTTGATTTTTTTGAAAGCTTTTTGGAGATAAAAAATTAAGTATACAATGGGTGTACAACTTTAATATATACATTTTGATGAGGTTGAACATATATATACATCCATGACACTATTATCAGACCCAAGATGCTAAATAGTATATTTGCTCCTTCTGGAAATTCCCCTGTGTCCCTTTGAAGTGTGCGTTCTGTTGTTTGGTTTTAGCTTTTCGAGTTTTGTTTCATTCCAAAAAGAATGCAAATACAAATGAATATGAATTAGAAATTTATTACTAATCATAAACTAAAGAGTCTGCTAAAGCCTAAGGCTAAGTAAGACATTAGATGCCTAGTAGATCAAGTGTCTGACCCTTCTAAAAACTAGAAAAATAACTCAGTAAAGGAAAACCAAGTTGGTAGCTCCCAGGGGAGTGATTAACTTTTATCCACAGAAGCACTGAGAGAGTTCTTGAGCATTTCTCTGAAGAGAAACAGACATCCATCATACAAAAGATGGATTCCCAGGAGTCCCGAAATGAAGTGACCTTCTTGGACTAAATTGGGAAAGCATGAAGCTTACTGCTTCAGGGAGGACAGGATGGCATTGTCTGGGGCTAGAGCCAGGCAGGCAAGAATACCTGCTCCTTCCTGATATATCCATGGGAGACTGTTAAGTACCAGTACCTTTCTTCCAAGGTTTAATGCATGTATTAAAGATGTTAATGGGCAAATGTTTGTGTATGAGGTGAATAGACCTGAAGACTGATGTCATTCAGGGTTTCGTATTGTCTATTTGCAGTTCACCCATTCAGCAGTTACATATGCATTATGGTTAGGGAACCTTTGAGAAATTCATTGGTGACACCATTTTACTGTACCTGGTACTGTCCACTTATCAGCCAATGAAAGAAAGGTGAATTTTTTATCCTTCTTCACAAGAAAGGCAGATAAGTGACAGAGCCCTGGGTTGCTCCAACTTGTCCTAGGACTAATATGGGATTAAAAGGATAGTTACCAAGGAAACAGGATTCTGGGTTTGACACTCTGCTGGCCTGAGCTAGAGATTCTGCAAGCAAGCAAGGACTTTCTCATTAAAGACAGAGTCCCAAGGAGAGAGTGTGTGTCTTATCAATTTGCGCTTTTATGGAAAAAAAATTGACTGGCTAATATATAAACAATAGAAATTTATCACTCATAGTTCTGAAGGCTAGGAAGTCCAAGTCAAGGTGCCAACAGATTTGGTGCCTAGTGAGGGCCCATTCCTCACGGGTGGTGCCTTCTGTGTGTCCTCAGAGCAGCAGAGATAACCAAGCTCTTTGGGGCCTCTTTGATGAGGGCACTAATCTCATTCATGAAGGTGCTCCTTCATGCACTAGTCACCTTGTTACAGGGAACTGAGTTAGATAGAAATATGATAGGCAGTCAGATAGGGCTGGGCCCTCCAAGGAACTAGTGCAGAAAATGAGATACCTTGCAACTGCGGGGGAGAGAGACACCTCTGCTGTGGGTCAGACCTCAAGACAAATGGTAAATCAAATGTACCCACATATTTCCTAAGGATAAGCATCAAAAATTGATCATCCAAGAAGGTCTCTGTCACCCTGAGGAAACTGGGAGTCACCATCCCAAAGCCCTACAAATAGAGTCTCTGCTCTTTAAGCATGCCCACTTGCTACATGACTCACTTCTCACTTGTCCCTGATTTAATCAATTTTACCTGAGCAATTAATCTCATTAGTTGACCATAGTTCTGTCCCACCTCATGCTCACCTTGCGAATTCCCATGTTTCCCCCACCTTAGACCTGCCTTGCTTTGTGGTTTTACTCTATAAAAGTCCCAAGAAAATATAGAGTCTTCGGCAAACCACTCAGGACCCCTTCTGTCTCTCTCTCAGACAGAAGCTTTCTTTCTCTCAATAAATATATTCTGCTCTTAACCTCCATTGTTCCTAAAATTCTTTCTTTGATTTTAGAGAATGCGAACTCCTACCAGACATCTAGCAGGTTGGGAGTTTCTTTCTCCTACGTCAACCTTCCAAAAACCCCACAGCTTAATGCCAACAAACTCGGAATTTGACTTTGACAGGCATTTTGGGGAGACATAAAATTTCAAGCCATAGCAGAAAGGGAGGGCACACTCTGTCCAGTAGCACAGAGGACTTCTAGGGGTTGTAGCAGGAAGGTTTGCATAAATGAACAGTTTCTTTTAGCTTCTGACCAAGAATGTTTTAGTATTTGTTTCAGTTTCATTAGATTCGGTACAAGACCGTTCCTGCCTTCAGTGACTCCTGCTCAGTCTGCCCTTATGGGACCCAGCTGGACTAACTCCAGACATTTCTCCCTTCTCTTCTCTTAGAGCAATCACATCAGAAAATTGTCATTGTAAATTCTTCCTCTGCCTCTTTGAAAAGTAAATTTTGTAAAAAGTTTTGTTGTGTTGTTTTGTTGTTGTTTTTGTGCCAGTTCTACTCTAGATCTGGGAGTTAGTCCCTTTAAATCTTTTGCATTAAGATTGATGGTGCCCTATTCTCCCAGCCTGTATAGGAGCTTAATTTAGTAGTGATATAGAGGAAAGAAACTCCTAACCTACTAGACGTCCTGTAGGAGTTCGTGTTCTCTAAAATCAAAGAGTGAATTTTAGGAACAATGAAGGTTAAGAGCAGAATGTATTTATTGAGAGAAAGAAAGCATCTGTTTGAGAGAAACAGAAGGGATCCTGAGTGGGTTGCCAAAGACTCTGTCTTTTCTTGGGACTTTTATGGAGTAAAACCACAAAGTGAGGCAGGTCCAAGGTGGAGAAAAATGGGAACTCACAAGGTGAGCAGGAGGTGGGGAAGAACGATGGGTAACCAATGAGATTAATTGCTCAGGTAAAATTGATTAAATGAAGAACAAATGGGGAAGTCAGTCATGTGGCAAGTGGGTATGCATAAAAAGCGGAGACTCTTAATCCCAGCACTTGGGAGGCTGAGGTAGGAGGAGCACTGTGAGTTCAAGGCCTGCTTGGGCTACAAGGCGAGTGCAAGGCTGGTCTGAGCTACATAGTGCGACCCTGCCTCAAAAAACTAGGGCTGGGAGTTTGGCTCAATGGCTTAAGCATCTGACTGGCAGATGCAAAGTTGTGAGTTCAATCCCTGGTGCCGGAAAAAAAAAAAGCAGAGACTCTTCTTGTAGGGGTTTGGAATGGTGACTCCTGGTTTCCTCAGGGTGCTAGAGACCTATTTAGAATATCAATTCCTAATGTTTATCCCTAGAGTGGAAGTGTATTTGTTTGATCTTTTATCTTGAGGTCTGTCCATTGACGGAAGGTGTCTGTCTCCCCCACAATTAACAAGATTTCTGGACTTGCGCACTGGCTCCTTTGAGGGTCTAGCCCTGTCTGACTACCTATAATATTTTTATCTAACTCAGTTGCCTGTAACAGCAGGAGTCTTGCTCTAGGTAGTAAAATTATTTCTTGTTTTGAAGGAGAGTTTCCTTTTCCTGAGAGTAAATTCAGTTAGAAAACACAGATAGCCTAAAAGTCCCCATCTCCACCCAAATGATTAAAAATTCTACCATCCCCCCTCCACCTTGGTCTCTTTTCTCCCATATTGTTAGAAGTAGTATGAGAATAAGAATTAATTTCTGTTTGCTTATCTTATCCAATGAAATCCAGTGCGATTTTTCTTTAACAATACACACAGACGCCATAGGCCATTTTATGTGGCTAATAGAGGGACAGAAGGAAATTCCCAAACAATAAATGGCAGCGGCATTGCTATTAACTTTGGAAAACAATAGAAAAACGCTGGAATGTGGTCATTCTGGCAACTGAGTGTGTAGAGCAGTTTCTATGTCTCACATAGAACTTATGCTAATTCTAGTGAAAACATCAAAAGACCAAAACCTAAGAAATGACTCAATGAAGCAGATGAACAGAGGTAGGTAATACGATTTTCAGAAGAATTGCTTTGTGTTTTTAGACTACATTTGCAGTAGCTAACATTTTTTTGAACTTCAGCAAAATCATTATTAAATGTGTGCGCAGACTGACGTAAAATGGAATGCAAATAAAAATAAAATGAACATTCTGTTGAGTTCTTCCATAATCTTATTTCAGTGCCTGCTTACATAGAAGAATTTGCAGAATGAGGTGCTGAATAGCAAAACCAAAGAGTATTACACAAAGTCACTGTGAGAACCCAGTTTCAGAAACTTCTGAAAAAGAAGTCCAAGAGTTTAAAAGGGCCCCATACCACTGTTAGACAGAACCAAACCCTAGGAAATCAACTGCAGGGAACAAAGCAGAGAGAATGAGGAAGATGGGTTGATCTCAGAAATATGGAGTGTTTTAAATCTGAGAAACAATTTTAAAAAATAAGGTATTTTGTAAAATAATATTTGCAGATTGACTTGCATGTGGTAAGTTGCACAATAAACATATGGAGAAAGAGAGGTGTGACTGAGGAGAGACGAAATAAAAAGCAGAGTAAACGGAGAGTAAAATAAAAAGCAGAAAGGAGGCTTTTGCAGTCAAACCTTTGTTGGGACAAAACAATAAACTTAGAGATATTTCATGATTAATTGGAAGACTGACCAAGTTGCTGTTCTGCTGTCTCTGGTAAATTCAACTGACCCTGACATTGTCAGAGGGATTGACTATGCCTTAAGGAACCTTGGGCTGACCTGTGCTCATTCAGTCAAGTCTCTCCCTGGAACAACTATCTTATGGTAATATCCTTAACCACTTTCATTCAGTCAAGTGTATTATGGTAAACGCTTTCATTTAGTCAAGTATATTATGGTAATGTCCTTAACCACTTTCATTCAGTCAAATCTCTCCCTCCCCTGAACAATTCCTATTTTATGGTAATGTCCTCAAGTACGCCCATTCTGTAAGAGCTTCCTCCCCTGGTTCCTGGAATGTTTCTGCTGTTTCAAGACTAGCCTGTCTGTCAATATATGATTCAATGTATGTAACCAATCATATAACATTTGGTCACTTGTTTTGTACCTCCACTGCTAATTCTATATAGACTAAACTCCTCCCTGATTCTGGGCCATTGCTAGGGTGGAATGATCCCTGCAACTGTCCACTGGTGTGGATTCCAACAGCTCGCTGATGTAAAGATTAAATGCTGCCATCTTAAAAATGCAGTCTTCTTTTTGGTTTGGTTTGGCTTGGTTTGGTTTGGCTTGGCAAATTTTCTGCACCACCTTTAGTTTATGGAATAACATCATAATTCATAGTTATTTACTATAGATTAAGACTTTCATAAACTATAATAATAAGTGTTGACCTGTTAATTTGCAGACACTTGACTCCGTGATAATAGTGTGAACTCCTCTCCAAAAGTATCCATGTCTTAATTCCTGGACCCTGAGAATATGTCACATTACAAGACAATGGGGAATTTAGGTTAAAGATGGAATTAAATCTGCTAATTAGCTTGATTTTATGACAATTATGCTACCCTGGATTAATCCTTGGGTCCAGTGTAATAGCAAGAATCTGTAAAAGATAGAAATAATTTACAGTAGTTAGTACAACTGGGGCTATGAGACCACTCCCCTCAACTCCCCTCACCTGAACTTGGGCAATGCCCCCGGGTTAACTCCTTTGTTTTTGATCTTTGTTTTAAGGTCTACTAACTAGAAGCAGAAATAAAAATAACAAAGACCCTTGGAAATGTTAAAAATTCCAGGTCAGGATTAATGAATGCTAAACCCATTGGCATGACCCATGAGAACATTTCTTCACTTGAAACTCTGGAAAAGTTCATACATATGGACTGCACCTCATGCATCCAATGATAAAGTGCATTATGGGAAAGGACATGAGTAGTAGACATAACTGAGATGACTCAGCATCCTGTCGATCACATTGTCAATCAAGCTCTGAAAGACATAGTGGAAGGTGCCCTAGGTTGGATACATTTTTCAAAACCTTAAGCCCAATTTATAACACATCCTCGCCATTTTCCTTTTCTGCCAATAGGAACATGCTTGCTCTGAGTGTCTCTTCACTCATTAGTTTCATTAAACTTACTGCTTTTTCCTTACAGATTTTTTTTTTTTTTTTTTTTTTTTGTGGCACCAGGGATTGAACTCATAACTTTGCGCCTGCCAGACAGGTGCTTAAGCCACTGAGCCAAACTCCCAGCCCTAGTTTTTTGAGGCAGGGTCACTCTACATAGCTCAGGCTGGCCTTGCACTCATGTTGTAGCCCAAGCCACCCTCAAACTCACAGTACTCCTCCTACCTCAGCCTCCCAAATGCTCTGCTTAAAGGCACACACCACCACGCCCAGCTTTCCTTACAGATTTTTGCATAATGTCAAATTCTTTTTTCCTCATCCAGAAGAGCCTGAAATCTATCTCCCAGGTATCAGAAGAGTCAGTTAAAAAGTCAGAGTGATAGAGTGTGAGACAGACTGATTTTTGTCATTGCTGGCACTGAAGATAAAAGAGCCATTAAAATATAATCCTCAGAATACCATGATTTTAACCTGATGAGATCCATTGATAACTTCTGACACCAGAATACCATATTTTTTTCAGAATACCATTATTTTAGATTTGTTTTGTTTTAAACCATTAAATTTACAATGATTTGTTACAGCAGCATAAGGAAACTAATAATATATTTTTGTAAATGTGTGTCTGTGAGTGTACCTCGAGGACACTCATAAAATAGAATTTCTCAAAAGAGTTATTGAAGTTTGTCTTAAGAGGTGAATAGGTACAGTCTCAAACTGATATGCTATGGCTTGCATAATTCCAAATACTCAGTGAACTAAACTACACTCAGTATATTTAAAAAAAAAAATACATATGCCTTTTTGTAAAAATTACTGTATAAGTACTATTTTTAAGCAGACCATACTCTCCATTAAATAATGGGATCTTTTTTATAAAAATTTGAAAAATGCCCAAAATGCAATTTTCAAGGTAAACCATTTACACTAACAGAGCTTACTGAGAAGAAATTCATCATTGTGACAAGGAGGGGCTTGACACTTTGCTGACTTCCAGAAAGTCTTTTGTTAGTCTGTCATAGACATCATCAAACTACGGGATCAAATAAAGGGTAGCACATTGATTTTTCAAGTGAATGTTTCTCTTTTGTAGGACACCCCCAAAAAAGACTTGTCAACAGATGCATGAATTTTCTCTTTGTTGAACAGACACAGTCTTTTAAATACCAGTCTAATTATTTACAGCAAAGCAAATGAAAGATTTATGCTTTATCGGTATGCATTAGGTCAAGGTATGAATTTTTGATATGGTAATAGACTAAGAGTTCAAGCATGCTAGCTACCTTTTCATGCTTTGTGCCATATTTATTGAGTACCCAAAGGCCAGATATTAAAATCAAAGTCTAAACATCAGAAATATTCTAAGTAGTACAATGTGCCTGATTCTTTTCTATTACTCAAGGAAGCAAAGTTTAAATAATTCCAGAATGGCGCCAAGTACTAGTATAAAACATTAGCTTTTGATAAAGCCTTTTGGCTGTCTTTAAATTAGCATTTTAGTACTTTTACTTAACTTCTTTTACTGTCTCAAATACAAAAGGTGGAAGAATGAAAGGTAATGATACTGCCAGAGTGTGGGGGAGATCTGTTAAAGAAACCCCAGAATAGGGAAGGAGATGCGACAAGAAACACAGTCAGAAAACCCTGGCTTCTCTCTTCCCCTTCATATGGTCCTAAAATGCTTCTTTTCCATTGACAGAATGCATCTAGACACCAGTGGGCAAAGACATCTGGGAATTATACTTCTTTAGGATGGAAACGAAAGCAGGAAAAGAAGAGAAATTAATTTGAGGTGAAAGAGAAGAGTGGTTAACAATGATAACACAATGATATATGACACATAGGAAAGTAATTTGCCATTCTTTCCTGCAGTGAGGGACGACAACATGTGGAAAACATAAGGTCATGTTATACTTGATTGTTTCCCCTGATTGTGACCACCTCGGAAGAGATCCATTGGTGTACAAGGGGACATAATTGCATAATTACTTACTCAGATTTCTTGTGTGCATATATCATTCCAACCAAACAATGCTACTAGATTTTTGCCACACCTTTCTGTTACTTTTAAAGCACAGTGATTACAATCCATGTGGCACACTATCTTATTTTGTACGTGGCACAAAAATACTCATTTCCAGATTTTTGTCTTATTTTCATGAACTATTAATCATTTTAAACATATATTTTTGGTGAATATTAGAGGTCAAACTTGTAAGTGAAAGACTGTAGGAGTGAGGAAGCTTATCATCTATAATTCATTTATACTTTTCCTGTAATAAAAAAAGAAATTTGACTGGTAGCAATGGGAGACATTACTTTTTAAAAAATTAATACTAGTAAATAACAAAAACAGGTATGACTTAAATTAGTGAAGTTATTATTCATAAGTAAGTAATTTCAATGTTCGGTATTAACTAATGCTGCTGAGTTTTAGACTTATAGAATACAGTAAATAAACAAAATTTTAGCAATAATAATAAGATAGACAATACTGTTCATTGCATTGAAAGATCAACATGTAAAGTAAAAAGGGAGGTTGAGCGTTTCTGCCCATTGCACTTCCCTCCTGATGATTGACTTCCAATTGCCACTATGAACTATTTCTTAGAATTTCTCACTATTGAGGATTTTCTACATCATGTTTGTGGTTTGAACTGGCATTGTGCCTGTCTGGGCTCTACCAGAATTCCTCTGGAATCTGGGTAGAAGTCTCCCTGATTCCACAACTCTTCCATTCTGCATAATGCTAAGAACATCATCCCTTGGTTGAAACCAAGGTCCACAGTTTCAGAAAATCCCGTCAAATCAGAGTATGAGAGACAATGTTCTCTTCACCTGTAGAAACAACTAGCTTATCAACCACAGTAATAAGAATCACTTCTAAAGTATTTACTTCAATGTGTCTACCTGTTATGGTTTGTGTCTAGACGTTCCCTCAAAGCCTCATATGATCATGTGGGGTGGTCTTTTCAGAGGTGACTGAATCTAGAGTTTGTGATTGGTTCATTGTCTAGTGCTGTGATTGGGGGTGTGAATGCTACACCCACCCTAGGGCAGGTAGCCTGCATATAATATAAAGGATGGAAGAGAGGCTTGCTCCTTTTGCTCTTGCTGCTTTTGCTGTCTTCTGCAAGCCCAACCACAAGAAACTGTTGCCTGTCTGCTGTGTGCCACTCTGCCTTGGAGACAGTTGATTATGGACTGAAACCTCTATGAACTGTGAGCTAAATAAACCTTTCCCCCTTTAACATTGAGTGTCATGTATTTCGTCTCAGCAACCAGAGAAAAGTGACTAAGACACTACTATTCCTAAACCACCATACCCCAAATCCCAGCAAGTTCCCTTGCCTTGAGAGATCTACCTTAAACCTACAGGGCTCAGACTACTAACTTCTATAAATCATTCACTTTTGGCTTTCCCTTCTAAGATACTGCTAAGACACCCTAATGGTGATATTCAATTTCTGTAGTAAATTGTAGCTTTTCTTTATTAACAGGATGCCTGTCATATTTTAGGAATCACTCATTAAATCACTTTCTCCAGACCTATGATTTCAACTCTACTGGTCTGTTGGTTTTTATGAATTTATATATGTTTGCTTCTCTGACCCCAGGATACCACCCTCTAGTCATCCCCCTTCTTTCTATTTCTACTGTCATTACCTTCACAAAAATACTTCTTACCTAAATGCTTACCTAAAATACTATTTACTAAAATCTTACCTAAAACACTGCAAAATTTACTGTCCCCAGTTAATTCATTTAGAATTTTGAACCATGAAATACCTTAACCTTCAGTGATTGTTAAACAAATAATGACTTGTAGAAATTCAGAAACTGATTTTCTACTGTAACAGAAACAAATATATTCTTAAAATTTATCTATACAGCCATATTTTATTTAAAGTATTTTAATCTGTGAACTTAAATATGATCTATTCTACCATTACTCTATATAGGTTGAAAGATTTTCACTAAAGATTAATGAACTTTTTTAGAGTGAAAGAGTATTTAAGTTTATTTAGTATTTGTATGTCTGATTATTTATTATGATTTTGTGTACTTTGAAGTTCAATACTTTTTAAAAAAATTAGTACACAATCACATCAAAGTGAATTTAAAGTATAATTTTGTTAATGTTTAACTTTGAAAAATAGGTTAGTTATAGCATATTGAGGATTAGTAAAAATTAATCCAGTAAAAAGAACCCATGAGAAGTGTGATGTTATTTTTTACCTTTAACTAGGCTGTGATGATAATAATACCAGTATGTACATAAATATTCCAGACTCTAAAATAAAATGTTCCTTTGTCTTCAGTTCAGATTCTTCGGATGTCTTTGCTGTCAGCTGTCCTCTGATTTTTATCATGTTTTAAAACAGCATTCATTTACTCATTAGAACACCTTCCCATTCCCTCTTTTCTTCACTTTCAGTTTGGATTGTTGGTCTATGTAGTCTGAGCACTTGCCTGTCACCGGCTCATCATCCCATATTCTTCCTTACTGACCTCCTGAGTTGGATAAAGGGATCTCACTTCTACTTTTAAACTTCTCTATCACCTTTTTTAAAACAAGTAACTTCATTGTCAGAAGGACAGAAATCTGTGTTCTTGAAGATTGAGGTGTTGTTGATTTTTAAATCTTTGCAAAAGATGCATAATTTACCTAGATCTAAATTTCCAGTAGAAATGAAGTTTAGACGGAATTGTTTGATAAGTGTTTTAGCATTCTTTGATGTGAGTGAGACCAATAGCAGTGTGCCTCTCATTTATTTATAAATGGCATATCTTCCAATCAGAAATTCCAGAAACTTTCAGTATCATCAATTCTACCCCTTTAGTAATAAATATTTGGAATGATATATGTCAGTAATATCTGATTTTAGGATTATGATTCACAAATATTAAGAAAAAAATGAACACTGAGACAACTCCACAAGAGTCTTATTTTCTTGATAGATAAGTTACTAAATAATAAATCAAACAGGAAACAGTGGGCCTCCTTCCTCTGACAGATGAAAGGGCATTAGATATGAAGAGATGCCCAATAAGCACTGGATGCTGACCTGGTGTGGCCTCAACCCAACCAATAGCAATGCATTCCATCTTGCTTCTGCATTTGGCAAAGTGAGTGAAAAACTTTGGACTGATATAAGGTAAAATGAGCTAAGGATTTAAGCCAGGGGTATTAAAAGAAGTATAACATGAGCCACATAGGCAATTTTAAGTGTTTTAATACAAACATTAAATAAAGTAAGAAGAAATGGGTAACATTATTTTTAATAATATATTTTATTTAAATGCATCCAAAATATTGTAACTTCAACCTGGTATCAATATGAAAACAAAGTTGTGAATGGGGTATTTGCATTTGTTTTTGTATTCATACTAAGGGTATGAAATCCAGTATGACAGTTAATTTTGGTGTCAATTTTAATAAGAAATAGCTTGTAGATTCAGTTAGTACAGTTCTGGGTACATTTGGATGACTGACTTACTGAAGAGGGGAGACCCACCCTGGGCCTGGGTGGTACCAGCAAGAAAAAGGGGAAGAAGGAAGCCTCACTTTGACTCTGGAGGAGCTCCAAGTCTTCATCATTGGCTTGAACATCCATCTCCAGCAGTTGTAGTCAAGGGTTGCAAGGAAAACAATTACATACAGGGCACATAATTTATAGAATTATTTTATGATAGTCATCTGGAGTCAAACACAGGAAGTGCAGGAAATCTACTCACACTCTAAAGACCTAGAATATCCAGCCGAGGGCCTGGATCCCATGGGAATACCCTGCATGAGTTCAACTAAAGACCTAGAGCCCATGACAATGCCTCCCATGTGTCCAACTAGAGGCCTAGAGTCCACGACAATGACTTAGGAAATCTATTTCATGGATCTGCACCGGGAAGGCCCCATTTAGAAAGTCTTGCCAGCAGGACAAAGGATCTGTACCAGTAGGCTGAGGGTTCTGCAGTGGAACCAGGAAACAACACTCAAAGTTAGAACCAGAGCTTCCCTGAAAAGCATCATAGCCATCCTCAGGGACAATGAGGTTCTAAGCTCCTCTGACAATGAGAACAGCTGAGTCTGTATCAGGAAGCCAGCATGACCAGCTTCTCCTGGAGACTGAACAGCACACCATCTTTCCCTCCAGAGCCAGGAAGCAATGCTCAAAGTAAGGAACAGAGCTCCCCCAAAGTGAACTGCAGTCATTCTGAGCAACAAGGTCCCAAGCTCCTTTGACAGTGAGGACAGCCAAGTTCATATCAGGAAAGAAGCTCATCAAGCTCCTCCAGGAGAACCCACAGTAACAGGAGAACTGACAGCACCAAATGACAACGACAACCTCTTCTCCAGTTTTCCCTTCACATTGGCAACAATCCTCAGGTGGGCCCCCACTCAGCACCATGCTGATTCAGTTCAGCTGGTGTTAAATTGAAAGCCAGTTTTCAGTCCTCCACTCCAACCTTCCAAGACAATGTTTATCCTTCCAACACAGACCCTTCAGCTTCCTCATAAACACTTATGAAGGACTCTGCAGGCAACTCCAGACCTTTGAATTTTGACTGGATTCTCCAGCTTTCCAGCAGGCAGATGGTCATTTTGCAACCTTCCACACCTGACTCTGTGGCAGCCACTGTAAATCTATTTTGTGAATTCTTTATAAATTATATGTACAACTATTTTACATATATATGTGTCTCTCTCTTAATCAAAATGGTTTAAGCGATATATATGGAAGTCTATTGAGCAGAATTTTTATTGGTTGTCTGCTAGGCTCTATGCAGAGTTTGATTTAATCCAGTGATATAGTCTTATAGTGGAAGAGTCTAGGAAAAAATACAAAGACGGAATCAAGACATATCAGTATGTGCAAAGAACTACAACAGAATTTTTCTCCTCCTTTTCTCTTTCTTCTCCTCTTCTGACTCTAGCTGACTCCTTCTTCTCATTCTTATCCTCTTTCTCCTCCTCTTCATCTTCTCCTTTCTTCCTCATATTCCTCTTCTGTTTTGTTAGTGTGTTTACTACAAAGTGAAATATATATATGTATATATATGTACGTACATATATATATATATATATATATATATATATATATAGAGAGAGAGAGAGAGAGAGAGAGAGAGAGAATGTCTGCTCCTCTAGCGAACCATGTTACATCCAGCATATATTCTTTATATATTGCATATCTCAAGTTCTTGTAGCCACATATGTTGGTCTATGAATATCTAAACAAACAGTTAATATCTAAAAACAATTCCAACTTTCTTCGCCATATTTCTGCATTAATTGTAACTGAATGTAGCTACTGTTTCCTCTGAAGTTTCACTTTGCAGTAAACACACGAACAAAAAAGAAGAGGAAT
>RJWM01008806.1:0-25001 GCA_004363535.1 Dasyprocta punctata
GGCCACATGGTGAGGATCCTCGAGGGGCCACGGGGAGGGCGAGGTGTGGGGGACGAAGGGAAGCCAAGTGGGGGGAGAGATGGCAGGAGGAAGGAGGGGACGGGCTGTGGGGGGGAATGTGAGGGGCTTCTAGAAGGTTCTAGAAGGAGATGGAAGAATTCCTTGCCCCAAAGGAAGTCAATACGGGAATGGAGGTTCTGGAAGCCGAGGGCTTTTCTGACACTGGGCTCGAGGTCTCATTCGACCCGCTCATCTCTTTAGATGGTTTAGTGGCCTGGAACAGAAACAGGGGTCGGGGGTCAGAGACAGCGGAGGTGGCGGCCTTCATGCCAGGCCCCAGCTGGAGCGTGAGGAATGGAAAACCTCCAGGATCCAAGAGGAGACACTGGCGGGCCATGGGGAGAGAGCAGAGCCCTGACTTGGGGGCGCAGGGGGTGGGGCTTGGCAGGGCAGAGAGGAACTAGGGAGGGGCAGGTGGTCCACAGTTACTGAGAGGAGAGGGAAGGTGGAAGAGAGACACCACAGAGGAGGAGAGACCAAGCCCAGGGTAGGCGGAGGGGACGGGGAGGGGGAGGGAAGAAGAAGCGAACGTCAGCAGCTGGGACAGGGTCGGCAGCCCAGCCCAGCCCAGCCTCGGGGGCCCCCTTGGCCCCGGGACGCTAAGATGCCAAGCAGAGGCCCCTGGTGGAAGAGGGTGCGCTGCCCGGAAGGTCCCCACCCGCCACCGGGGAGGAACACTCTCTGAGCCCACCCGGCAGGAAGGCTGCCTGGCCTCCAAACCGGGTTCTTAAGCTTGGGATCTGCCGGTAGGGTCACCCAAGGTAGGCCTTCCCCTGTAAGGATAGCCCCTGTCCCTCCATGCTGCTGGTGTGATAACTGCGTGGCCATGATTAAAATGAAGAAGGAGAAGGGGAATAAAAACCAGAAATGGTGGTGTACACCTGTAACCCCAGCACTCAGGAGGCTGAGACAGGAGGCTCACCATGAGTTCGAAGCCCAGCCTTGGCTACACAATGAGTTCAAGGCTAGAGCAAACTACACAGGGAGACTCTGTCTCAAAAAAAAAAACCAAAAAAACAAAAAAACAAACAAAAAAAACCATATATATATATATATATATATATATATATATATATATATAGAGAGAGAGAGAGAGAGAGAGAGAGACTGTAAACAGTCCTGCGGCCTCACACCAGAGCCTCCCCAAGCAGAGGCTAGGCCTGGGCAGGGTCCCGCCCCTCGCCACTCCTCATGGACCTACACTGTCACACAGCCACAAGTTAGGCTTCCAGATAGAGACCTAAGCAAGCCTGGCCTCCTGCAGCCTGCAGGGACGCAGAGGGTCACACCCGCCCGGCGGGGACCTTCTTGCCCGCAATCACCATTTCTTCCTCAACAGGCACACGAGTGGACAGTCCCGGATGCAGCTGAGCCCCCACTCCCTGCAGACCGCAGCTGCCCCTGCGGGTTCCCCAGCCCCTCTGCGGTGCGGCTGTTCTCTGCTACTCAAAGTTGCCGAGGCTTGGGCCAGCGAGAGCCCGCTGATTCTTCCATCCTTTGTCCCCGTCTCAGGCCAGGGCCTCACAGCTGCAGCACAAACTCCTTCCCAAGTGACCAAGGGCTCCTACCACGCGATCCTCTGCCCAGGCTCGGCCCCACCTCCCCGTGGCGAGTTCTCTCCCAGAGCCGGGCGGACAGGAGGGATCTCAGGACGCCGCTGCCTTGTCCCTGCCGGTGTCACTCCTCCGGGCTGTCTCCGCTCTCCACCAGTCTTTCTAGTTAAAAGCTTCTTCTTTTCTTTCCCTTCAGCATTTCTCAGGGCCCCGGTCTGTTTCGTCTTTGCAAACCCTGCCTTTGGGTGCGTGCAGTCACGCAGGCTGGTGACCCTGTCCTCAGCCAGGGCCAGCGTCCTCACTCCCACGATGCTGGCAGCGGTGCTGCCCCCAAGCCCCTGTCCCAAAGCTTCAGGCCCAATGACCCCTTCCCTGGGCTGCTTGGCCTTCTCAGGTGACATGGCTGCAGGCTTTGAAGACTCCTCGCCTCCTGTTCTACCCTCACATCCCCCACTGTGGTCCCCAATTCTGGAGAACTTTGTCCCCCCATTTGTCACAAGGCACAAATGTCACGGGTGCTCAGCACTCCGCTTGCCAGGACTGGCGGTGCCCTGCTCCACTTCAGGCTGCTTCCCGCCGACGGGAAGTGGATCCCCAGCCCGCAGAGGCCGAGGGCGGGGCCGTTCCAGGGTCACTCAGGGCCCAGCAGGAGCAGGGGGCCGCGACGGCACCCCTCTCCCTCTGCCCTGAGACCGTCACAGCCTCTGTGCATCCTGTCTGTGCCGTCAGTCCTTGGGGTGGTCCCTCCACAGTGGGGCTCCTGAAGGAGACCTGCAAATTCATCCTCACAGAAGTGGGGTATCTGTGGCTTCAGTACCCTTGATCCTTGCACCCCTGGGAATCTGGCTCTGTTCACTGGTGGACACCAAGCACAGAATCCAAGGGCTGTCGCTCTGCCATTTCCTTTGTGGAGTTTGGTAGTTTTCTTTTTTCTTTTCTTTCTTTCTTTCTTTTTTTTTTTTGTACCGGGGACCAAACTTACAACCTGACACCTGACCGGCAGGTGCTTACACCACTGAGCTAAATCCCCAGCCCGGAACGTGGTGGTTTTCAAAGCCACTGCCTGTATCTGGCATGCGTGACCTCAGAGCCCCGCTGGGGTTTTCCTCCCCACCACATGAGTGATGCAAGAAGGGGCCTGGAGAAGGCGGAGAACTTGGACCAAAGCCATGGGCTAGGTTGGTGAAGCTGTGTCCCAGCCTGGCTGATCTGGGAAGGCACAGGTGTGGGGCGGAGGCGGGGCAGAGCCCTGCAGGTGTGGGGCAGAGCCCTGGCCAGCTGGAGAAGGGGTTCGGATCAGCATCCAGGCCCCAGCTTTCAGCGGACAGGTGAGAAATCAAAATCTGCATCCTCCTCATGGCGGCTCCCATCTGCAACCTCAACACTCTGGGAGGCTGAGGCAGAAGGATCACAGCCTGGGTAACTTAGTAAGATGCTGTCTCAAAGCAGCAAAAAGGTTGGGGATGTAAAGGCCCTGGGTTCAATCACTGATACTGAAAAACAACAAAAAACTGCATTTTGCAACTGTATTCCTGCGGGGCTTCCAGGAC
The DNA here is from genome assembly GCA_004363535.1 of Dasyprocta punctata. Classification (NCBI taxonomy): domain Eukaryota; kingdom Metazoa; phylum Chordata; class Mammalia; order Rodentia; family Dasyproctidae; genus Dasyprocta; species Dasyprocta punctata. Next base: position 3,164 of record RJWM01008806.1, read on the forward strand.
ACAGGCTGGAGGTGATGGCAGTTGCGAGTGACGCCAGCGCCGCTAGGTTTGGTTTGGTTTGGGTTTGGGTTTTGTACTGGAAATCGAACTCAGGACCCTGAGCTCGCCAGGCAGGCAGCCTCTAGGTGCTGTTCTTTCTCTTCTTCCCCCAGGACTGGGGCTGGAACCCAGGGCCTCTCACAGGTCAGGCAAGGGAGCTGCGCCCATGCCCTGCGGCAGCATGGGGAGCCAGGGCACAGTACACGGGCTGGGGGGGCAGTGCCTCCCGAGGGGACAGCGACAAGCAGGGACTCTGGTGGAGGACAGTGTGGCAGAGGAGCTGAGGGCTGCGGAGGTGGGCAGGGGAGAAGTGTCCAGAGGGCAGCGGGAGGGTGGCGGCAAGGCCTGCAGCAGCAATGGGTGTCTATGAGGCAGGTGGAGGGGGCGGGGACGACGCTGGGGAGCAGGGGCCGGGGTGTGCGCAGGGCGGGGCCTGCCGAAGGGCCCAGACTCTGGGGTTGGGGAGGTCACAGCACCGGCTACCCCCCTACCAGGCTGAAAGGGCTCCTGGGGGGTGGGGCCTGGCTAGGAACTCTCTTTCTGGGGTACCGAGGATTTAACTGGAGGCTTTTGTTCTGAGCTACATCCTCAGCTCCCTTCTGTTTCTTTTTTTTTTTTTTCAGCACCAGGGATTGAACTCACAACCTCGCACCTGCCAGGGCAGGTGCTTAAGCAACTGAGTCAAACTCCCAGCCCTGGTTTTTTGAGGCAGGCTCGCACTATGTAGTTCAGGCCGGCCTTGCACTTGCATTGGAGCCCAAGCTGGCCTAGAACTCACAACGCTCCGCCTACCTCAGCCTCCTGAGTGCTGGGATTAAAGGCGTGCGCCACCATGCCCGGCTCCTTTCTGTTTCGTATTTTGAGAGTCTCCCTGAGTCGCTAAGCTGCCCAGACTAGGTGACTTCAATCCTCCTGCCTCAGCTTCCCAGAGTCTGGGACCACAGTCGAGCATCACCATACCTGGCTGAGGACTGCTGCTCTAAACCAGATCCGATGCACGCGGTTTACTGGAAAAGACGCTCCCAGGGCTGGGTGGGAAGGGTGGTGGTGGCAGGGGCAGTGGCCTGACAGGGGTGCCCCATCCCGGACCTCACCTGCTGCTGGGCCTGGATCCTCATGTACTCCGCCCGCTGCTTGCTGTGCTTGCCTTTGTCCGGGCTGCCCACCTGGCCCTGGGTCGCCTTCAGCCGTGAGGCCCCGGGGGTTACCACCTTCATGGGTGGCACACTGCCACCACCGCTCTGCAGACAGAGAAACTGGGTTAAGGTGGAGACTTGGGCACCAAGACATGCTAGGGGCTGGGCCGGGCCTCCTGGGGGACACAGCCCAGAGCCCGAGCAGACCCTGGTGGCTTCCAGAGCGGCACATGTGCCCTCCTGCGGAGGCCACTTCCAAAACAAGGGTCCCCAGCACCGCACTGCTCCCAGCAAGGGGCTCCTTCCTGTGCCCGAACTGGGGAGGCCAGAGAAGGCCTGGCAGCCTCATGCCGGTACCATCCTCCTCGTGGGAAGCAGGAAAGGTCTCCCCAGAGATGCACAAGATTTTGTTATTCTTCTCGTACTGGGGATTGAACTCAGCACCTTCAAAATGAGCTTCATCCCACACACCCACGCAGCCCCCCCCCCTTTTTTTTTGGCTGCACGGGGGATTGAACTCACGACCTTGCGCCTGCCAGACAGGCGCTTAAGGCACTGAACCAAACTCCCAGCCCTGGTTTTCTTGAGGCAGGGTCACACTATGTAGCTCAGGTCGGCCTTGCGCTCGCGTTGTAGCCCAAGCCGGCCTAGAACTCACAACGCTCCGCCTACCTCAGCCTCCTGAGTGCTGGGATTAAAGGCGTGCGCCACCACGCCCGGACCCCCCTTCTTTTTAAATTTTTTTTTCTTTTTTTTTTTTTTTTTTTTGAACCAGGGATTGAACTCACAGCCTTGTGCTTGCCAGGCAGGAGCTTGTGCTGCTGAGCTATATCCCCGGCCCTTTTTTTCCAGACAAAAATCTCACTGTGTCTCTAAATTGCCCTCATCGCTCAACGTTTGAGCTTCTCAGCCTCCTAGCATGCTGGGATGACAGGCACGCCCCGCCATGCCCAGCTAAGCCTGGCTCTTTGAATCACCTCAGGTTCCAGGCCTGCCCAGAGGGGCTCTGGGGACCCAGAGACATGAACAAAGAAACGAGAGACAGAGAGAGTCAGAGACAGGAGGAGGGGAGCCCGGGGTGGAAGCGGGGAGAGAACTTTATTTGCTGGTTTGCAGATACAGAGCAGAGAGGGAACGGCCCCGCCCAGTTCCCCGCCGAGGAGGGGAGGGCTGAGTCCTGGGTGGGCCGGCTTCCCAGCCTGCCCTGGCTCAGCCGGAGAGCCCTGGCCAGGCCGCAGGCTCCCGAGAGGGTGGGGAGTAGGGCGAGGTGGCTGGCCCTCCTGCAGCCCGGACACCCTCCGCCCTGAAGGCCCGGAGCCTGGGGCGGCAGGGCAGTAGGGGAGGACAGGAGAGGCAGCCACCTGGGGTCTGGGGCGCTGGGCGGAGGGGCCAGCAGGGGGTCCTGTGCCCAGCTCGCTCAGGGCGGCCTCCAGCTCCCGCAGCGTCTCCTCCAGGCTGTCCCTCCGCACTGCGCAGCCTGGGCCACCCGCTGGCTGCTCCCCACAGCAAGTCTGCACCCGATGACCCCAGTCTCCGGGTGTCTCCACTGCAGGCGTCTCCACCACAGGGGACTCCTGAGTCCCATCTGGGGCCGGTGACCAGGGACAGCTGGCTCTGGCCAGTCTCCTCCCGGCTGCCCCGTCCTGTGCAGGCACCGAGCTACTCCCAGGCCAGAAGGCTGCGGCCACCAGCTCCGGCAGGGCCTGGGGCCTGGTGCTGACGGGGGCCCGGGGGCTCGGCGTGGGGGCTGAGCGGGCGCCTGGATCCTCACTGCTGCCTTCTGGTGGGGCTGGGGCACACTCTGTCAGGACGATCAGGGGGACGCAGGAGCCTGGGGGTCCTGGGGCAGCCTGGGGGGGAAAGGCATGTGGCGAGGGGTGTGATCCCCGTAAACCAAGCTACAAGCTGGGGTGTGGATTACAGATGGGGAAACTGAGGCAGGGAGGGACCTGACTGGGCTGACCCAGTAACGGGAAAGTTGGGACTAGAATTTGTCTCTCTCACCCGACCTGTGCCCTTCTAGTTTCTGGTAACAATGGCTGTTTATAAGTTCGCTTCTTGGGGCCCAGGTGGAACTCCGGAGTGGGTGTCAGGCCCCTCCCAAGCCTCTTTGATGGGACAATGACACAGGCATGGCAAAGAATAAAGTGGGACCGTCTGGGCTGGTACCCAGTATGGTACCGGGCAGGGCGTGAATGCCCCTAATATGGGCTCAGAGCAGGCGTGGCTAGGTTACCCTGACAGACACCAGGCTGAGCCACACATTCTCCTACGAGCCACATCCCCGGACCTTTAACCTTTTTTATTTTGAGAACAAGGTTTCCCTATGTTGCCCAGGCTGGCCTTGAATCTGATGATCCTCCTGCCGCAGCCTCCTCAAAAGCTGGGATTAGAGTCATGTGCCACAGCACTGAGCCACCTCATCTTTAATGTTTACTGCAGCCATGGGCTGACTGTCCTCTTGCTGTCCCACTGTCTAGGTGAGGATCTGAAGGTGACAGCTGTCACAGGATTCACCCACAGTCACCGACCTGCAGCTCAGTAGTGGCAGAGCCAGGATTTGAACCCAGAGTCTGACTCCAAGTCCAGGGCTCTTTCCACTAAAAGGAGCCAGGAAGGGCTGCATGGGGGCAGTGGAGACCTCTTTCACCCCTCCCAGGGTCCCCACCCTGTCCTGCCCTGCTTACCTGGAAGTGGGGTACAGGCTGGGAAGGCAGGGGGGCAGCACCGTGCTTGCCCGGCTCCACTGCCCGATGGCACCGCAGGAGGCAGACAGTCAGCCAGGCCTGAAGGCCAGGGAAGGGGCCTTGCCCACTGGGACCCTCAGGACGATCCCCACAGCCAGACAGGGGCAGGAGCCAGGTGCCAAGGGTACAGCCGGCCAGGAGGTGCCCTGACCACACTGTGTGCCCCAAATGGCTCGTGGACTGCTCTGTGCCACTCTGCCCAGCAGAGAGCACTGCCCCCCACCTGATGCCCGTCTGCCCCCCTGCCAGAGACCAAAGTGACCCGGGGCTCCAGTGGCTGCCAGGCGGCAGCTCACACAGAAGGAAAGCGTGCCCACACCCGGAGCAGGGCCCGCTGCCCAGCCACGTGGGCCAGGAGGGGTCGCCCCGCTCCTTCCCATCCTCCTCCCCTGCACCACACTCGAGGGTGAGGGTTCATGGGTGCAGACGGCAGCTCCACCCCACCCCATCCCCGACTCCCAAGAAAGAAAGAGGAGGAAGTAAGTGCAGCAGGACGACAGCGGGGCCCAGGTTAGAGAGGAGGCAGAACCGGCAGTCGCTTCCACTCCGTGCTCCCCGCCGGTCGGGGGAGAGGGGCGGGATGGGGCGGGCCGCGGGGAGCTGCCCAGGCGGGCAGGAGGGCGTGCGGTCCCCAGGGCCAGCGCACACTGCCAGCGGGGAAAGCAGACCCCTCTGCCACACAGCATAGAGCAGGCCACAGGGAGGGGCTAAGCAAAGGCTTGGAACAAAGATTTTTAAATTGTTTTGTTTTGTTTTCACGCTACTGGGGATTGAGCCCAGGAGTGCGCTCCCACTGAACCACATCCCTAGTCTTTTTCAAAAATTTTTGTATTCAGAGACAAGTTGCCCAAGCTGGCCTGTGACTTGTAATTCTCCTGCCTCAGCCTCCTGGGTAGCTCGGATTACAGCCATATGCTACCATGCCTGGCTCTAAGTCAGGTTTTTCTTTTTTCTTTATTTTTTTGAGACAAAAGTTTCACTATGTAGTCTAGACTGCCCTTAAACTCTTTGTAAAGCCCAGGCCGGCAGTGAACTCAAGGTGATTCTCCTGCCCCAGCCTCCTAAGTAGCTGGGATTTACAGCCATGCACCACCATGCTTGGTTCAAAGTCAGATTTTGAATTAAGACTCATAAGTCATTTTGTGAGGAAGATCCGAACTCCAATCTAGGCCCAAGATAACACTTGGGCTTCAGGCCAGACCTAAACCAGGGCTGCAGACAGGAACGGGGTGCTCAGGCCACCCCGAGCTGGACTAGAACCAGGCCTGGAAGAGAATGCAGACTCGGGGTCACCAGATACCCCAGCTGCTGGAGTCCCTGGGAGGCCACAGGGCCAGCCCAGTTACGGGGCTGTCCTTGGTGCGAGGGTGGGGGTGGCTGTGTGTGAAGCGGGTGGTGGCAGGAGCTTTTGTGACCAGGTGGCAGCGGGGAGGCGTGAAAGGTGGACAGGCAGGTGTGGAGGCACAGCAGAGAGCCGTGAGAGGTGGGGCACCCGTTACCTTCCGCGGGGGGCCCAGGGCCAAGCCCCTGGGGGGCCCCAGGTCCTGGGGGGACAGCAAGGTGGGGATCGGCTGGCAGCGGGGCGTAGGGGGGAGGGAGGAGACAGAGCTTCTCTCAAACACCTGAGGAGCAGAAGGCGGGCGGGTTTGGAGAGGGGGACCCCAGGCAGGGGTGGCGGCCGACGGCATGGGCCCTCACCACAGCCACTGGCTAGCCCTGCCCTCATTCCGCCTTCTCCTCTGGGGCTGCAGGGACTTGGGGTGTTGGACAACAGCTGGGGGTCTTGGACAACAGTCAAGGCCAAGTGACCCTGTGGGACGGCCCGGGGAGGCTTCAGGACGCCGAGCACCAGGGCCACGCCACCCTTGCTGTCCCCAGGCCCCCGGAATATGAAGGAATGGGGCTTTTGGGGGATACAGTGCATCTTGGGGTACATGGGGGGCCTTGGGAACGATAATAAAATCCTCATGCCTTCAAGGAGCGACACGAGACCCCCATTTGACAGTGGAGGAGAGAGCAGCAGCAGGGAGGATGGAGTTCCGGGCCAGCCTGGCCTGGGGAGCAGCCAGGTCCCCGACCCACCTCCAGCTCAGCGATGATACGGTCCTCGTCGTCCTCATCCTTGATGGCGGAGGCCATGATGGGGGGCGTGGAGGCCGGGCGGGCCACCTCCGACACTGCACGGCGCAGCTTCACCTGGGGCTTCTGCACCTCCAGCTCCTCAGACTCCGCCTTCTGCAAGGCCCAGGCCCCGTCACGCCCAGCACCCTGACCATTCTGAGGCATCTCCCTTGGCCCCCACCGCATCCCCCGTCCACCTGGGATGCCCAGCTGGGACCCTAGTACCAGGCCACCCTCAGAGAAGGTCCCCCTCCCACCGGCTGCCCTCCCGGGGTTGTTTCTGGCTTCCTCCTGCCTCAACCTCCCCGCGCGGCAGCAGTACCTTGATGAAGGCTGAGTCCTTCTTGCTAGTGACCACCACCTCCCCGGTGCGTGTGGTGGTCAGGCCATGGGACGAGGGGAAGCTGCGGCGGGGAGGGGGCGGCGGGGGCGACTTGGAGGGCTTCTCCGTGCGGTAGCGGGGCACCGTCAGTTCATCTGCGGGCAGCCAAGGGGCTGTGGTCAGGAGCCAGCAACCCTGGGGTCACGCCCCACCTCCCACGCTAGGGACTGTGGCAAGCAAAGCCTCCTCCTCCAGGAGGACCGGGGGAGAAGGGAAGAAACTGGGGCAAAGGACACAGGGTCCCCCAGCTGACCCAGTCCCCTGAGGCTCAGAGTCCAGACCCGTCACCGGGGACCCACACAAGCTTTCCCGCCCCTCTCTCCCAGCCGCCCTCTCATGGGTCCCAGCGAGCGCCCCCTCCTCCGGGACACCCCCAGTCTCCCAGGTCTCCTGGGGCCTCCTGAACCAAGCCCCAGAGTCTCTTTCTGGTTTGTGATCAGGAGTGGTTGCGACGCACGACTACATAACCATTTGGGGTCTTGGGGTGCTTGTCTCTAAAACGGGAATAACTATTGTATCCGCTTCCTGGGATTACTATGAAATCATAAGGGTTAATGCACGGGGCACACGTGGATAGTCTGTCTGTGTGTGTGTGTGTGTGTCAGGGCGGGTGTTGTTTTGTTTTTGGTGGACCTGGGGACTAGGGTTACATCCCAGGCCATTTTATTCTTTGAGACAGGGACTCTAAATTGCTAAATTGCAAAGGCTGGGCTCAAACTTGTGATCCTCCTGCTTCAGTCTCCCAGAGCTCTTACCACACAATGAATGTGTGATGGACACAAACGTCAATATTATTCCCCACCACATCCTGAGCCCCTGTGACTAAAGGCTGGCCGAGAGCCCTGGGGGTGCAGCCCGATTGGGGGCTCCTCGCCTGCACCTCCCCAAACCTCCCCATACCTGAGCCCCTCCTCCCACTGGGCTCTGTGCGGGGCGCCGCCTTCTGGCCATGGGGGGTCTTGGGGGGCTTGTGGTCCGGGGCGGGGGCTGGGCTGGGGTGGGCCTTGCCAGCACAGTCCAGGTCGGGGATGGCCTTGAGCAGCTCGGCCTGCGTCTCCTCCAGCAGCCGGTTGATGTCCTTAGCGCTGTACTGGGTCAGCGCCGCCCTTTTCTCCTCCCAGTCCCGCTCGGCCTGTGTGGGGTCAGGGGTCAGGGGTCAGGGGTCAGGATCCCAGAGGCCCCCTTACCCATGCCAGCCAGGACTCAGCCCTCGCTGCCAGCCACACCGTGCAAGGGACAGGAAGGGAGCCTCACGCGGACCCAGCCCCAGGGACCCTTAGCCTTCTCCTTGAGTCAGAAATGCGACGTTCGTTGCACACCACATTCTCTTCTTTTTGGGTGGTGCTGGGGATTAAACCCAGTGCCTTCAGACTGAGCTGCACCCTCAGCACACCCACCCCTTTTCTTAACTTTGGGACACGGCCTTGCTAAGTTGCTAAGTTGCCCAGGGTGAGTCTGAACTTGTGATCTTTCTGCCTCAGCCTCCCAAGTGCTGGGATTACAGGGATGAGCCCTCACGCCCAGGACACCGCTTCAATTCTCACGGCTTTGTAAATATGCTTTCTGTCCGGAAGGACTGAACTAACGTCACCTTCGCGGTGCTCTCGGACTTCCATCTGGGAACGGACCCCTCCCACCCTAGGGTGGGCAAGAACCTGTGACCGCAGCCCTGGCCTCTGACACAGCCCGACCCCAGCACCTCCACAGACACGGCCTTGTCCACACTCCGCTTCCCAGGAGCATCCGGGCCTTTGGTGGGGTTGCCGCCCTTGGGGGTGAGGGGGGCTCCCTCGGCCGGGCCGCTCAGCTCGTGCAGGTTCAGCGGAGGACTGGGGGGCGGCATGTCGAAGTCCAAGCCCTTGCTGAAGTCCGTCTCCGCCGTCACCTTCTTGGGGGACTGGCTCAGGAGGCTGTTGGGCGGCGGCCAGGCGCCCTCCTCCACTTGCCTGGGGTGGGGGGAGAGGGGGAGCGGTGAGGCCGGGGCGGGGCGGCCCCCGCGGGGACCCGGGTGGCTGGTGGCAGGCGCGCGCCGGCCGCCGAGAGACCTGCGGATCTGGGCCAGTGTGTCGGTGACGCCGCGGCAGCGCTTCAGTAGCCCGTCCAGTCGCTGCGGCTCCTCCTTGAGGAACTTCACGGCCTCCACCTCCACGCGCAGCACCACGCGCATCTTGCTCTGCAGCCCCGGGAAGTGAGCTGGGGGAACAGGCGGGGTGAGCGGCCGGGGCAGGCAGGGAGCCCGGGACCCAGGGGACCAGCGGGGACCCTGCGCCGCACCCTTGAGCTCCGTCAGCGTCTCCCCGAGCTGCTTCAGCACCAGCGCCTTCTCCTCCAGCTCCGGGCCGGGCACCAGCCGGTGGCTGTGGGACGCGTCCCGCTGCATCCTCTCCATGGACTTCTCCAGGTCACTGCAGCCACAGAGACACCTGCTCAGCCCCTCCGGCCCCAGCCCACACCCCTGAGACTGCACAGCTGCAAAGAAATCAGGTCACCTGTCAGGTCAAAATGAAGTCACCCACCAGGTCACCTGCTCGGGTGAGATCATTGATGCCAAATGTCAGAGAGAGGAGACCAAAGACCTCTCCTGCCGGGTGTGGTGGCACATACCTGTCACCCCCCCCCCTTGGGAGGCTGAGACGGGGAATGCCATGAGTTGGAAGCTGCCCCAGGCTACATAATGAGTTCAAGGCAGCCTGAACTACATGACAAGACCCTGTCTGAAAAACCAAAAATGAATAAATACAACCAGAAGCCCCCCAAAGGTGCTCCAGACTATCCTGGAAAGCTCTGATCTTGAGCTACAGCAGCCTGAACTACCCTCCACCTGCAGCCTGAGTCCCATCTGGCCGAGGAGGCAACAAGGAAGCCCCAGATTCCCCTGGGGAAGCTGGCGGGCTTTCAGAGGACAGGGAGGGGGGCCGCTGCAATTCCCCAAGGGTCGCCTGTCTTTGGACACCGCCCTGCCCCTCTCCCTGGGGAGTCCAAAACTGCTTTAGATTTTAGCAACTTTACATTAAGCTCTGGTCACGTAAGACCGCACACCTCTCAAAAACTGTAAATCAAGCTTGGAACACAGCTCAGTGGCAGAGCACCTGCCTGGCAAGTCTGAGGTCCTGAGTTGGATTCCCGGTGCAAAAAAAAAAAAAAAAAAGAAAAGAAAACATAAATGAGGACAAGTCCCCACTCCTTGCATTGAAAGGAGGCTGAAATCCAAACTCCCCAGTGAAGCCAAGAAGGAGACAGGAGGAGCAAATGAAAGCCTGGCTCTCCAGTCACAAGATCCAAGCTTCGATCCTGGCCCAATCCCGGCCCCGCCTGCCCAGCAGGGACAGCTGGTGAGTTACCCAGGGTCTATGGGCCTCCATCTCGCCTGAGAAACGGGGATGGTAAGAGACTCCCCCACCCCTGGCCTTGGTGAGGGTGAAATGAGCTCACAGGGACTTGGGGAGCTGCTCTCTTTTGCTCCCCAGCTGCCTCCCCACCCTCATCCAGCTTGCTGCCCTTTCTTTTTATTTATTTATTTATTTATTTATTTAGTCAATACCGGGGATTGAATTCACAACCTTGCGCCTGCCAAGCAGACATGTAAGCCCCTAAGCCAAACTTCCCGCCCTTTGCTGCCTTTTCTAACACCCTGTTCTCTGGTCTCAATGAGAAGCTCCCCCAGTCCTCACTCTGAGGCTGAGGGTTCGATTTCTGCCCCTCCTCCCTAAGCCCTGTGATTCCTGTTTGTTGAGTCATACAACTCTCTGGACCACTAGCCCCAGGCAGGCCAGGCCTGTGCCTTCCAGATTTGTCCCCAATTTCAAGTGCCTGGCACCACTCCTGGTGCCAACAGATGTCTGGTAAATAACTGGGGGATGAACAAACAAATGGATGAAGAAACAGCTACAGCAAGTCCTCTCAGTTCTGTACAAGAGTAGGACATCTCTGGCCCACATGCAGGACTTGACATAAATTTCTGTCCAACCCAGTCTGCAAGATCTCAGCTCAACAAGCCAGGTGCAAATAACTTTGGGCTTTCCATTCTGCCAGCCAGCAAATTTGCTCCCATTAAGGCTCTGTGATTAGTAAGTCTTATCAGCGTGCCTTATACATTACCATCCAGCTAGCAGGGGGAAAGACAGACAGGCAGGAGCCACAGCAAATTCCTCTGATTCAGCACTGGCGGGTGAAAAGCGACCTTGTATTGAGCACTGACTGTGCCAGTCACTAACTTACTGTCACTTTACAACAAATCCAGGAGTGGGAAACCTTATTACCTCCAGTTTACAACCGGATGAACAATGTTCAGACACCAGACTACATTTCCCAGCCTTCCTTGCAGTGATCCACAGTCACATGACTAAGGTCTCCCCAGTGGGTTTTGGGTAGGAGTGGATGCCACTTCCAGGCCTGGCCCAGAACCTCCCAGCAAGCTCCCCCACGCCCTCTCCCTGTTGGTTGGCTGGCAAAAGCATGGATCTCCTGCCCGAGGGTGGCAAACCTCCCGTCAGCCTGGGCCCTAACCAGACACTGACTACCTGAACTGAAGAGAACTGCCCTGCAAGCCCTAGGAGGAAAAAATACCACTGTTACCCTGAACCAGTACACAGGCCGGGAGCTTATTTGTTATTGAAGCTATCCTAAGTGATTCTTAGAGGGGACTGAACTCACAACCTCACACCTGCCAGGCAGGCGCTTACACCACTGAGCCAAACTCCAGGCCCTAGATTTTTGGGGCAGGATCGCACTATGTAGCTCAGGCTAGCCTTGCGCTCACGTTGTAGCCCAAGGTGGCCTTGAGCTCACAACGCTCATCCTACCTCAGTCTCCCCAGTGCTAGGATTCAAGGCATGTGCCACCACGCCCAGCTATCCTAAGTGATTCTTATTTATTTATTCATATTTTTGCGGCATTGGGAATTGAACCCAGGCCCTTTGCGCTGAGCTAAATCCCAGATCCTCTTTCAGCTTTGCATTGAGATGGGGTCTGACTACGTTGCTGAGTTCCCCAGGCTGAACTCAGACCTGCGATCCTGCTGCTTTAGCCTCCCCGAGCACTGGGATGACAGGCTTGCGCCAATACACCCTGCTTGTCCAATCTAATTAATGCACTGCCGTAACTACAGCTTCGGCATTTAAAGGGGAAAAAAAAAGAGGCTCAGAGATTAACCAGTCCGAAGTTGCACAAGCATTCCGTGTGGACGCACTGGCTGCACCTGAAGTCCACATTCCAGCGTGGACTCCCACCTGCTGCCCACCTGCCGTTCCCCGAAGCCCTGCTCCACCACAGGCAAGATCAACTGCCCCAGCCTGTGTGTGTGACACCTGCCTACTTCAGGCCTGGCTGGTTTTGTTAAATGTCACCACTCCCAAACGTCGCTTCGAGGAAGAAGAGACTTTTATTTACAATTTTTTTTTTCAGCACCAGGGATCAAACTCACAACCTTGCACCTGCCAGACAGGCACTTGAGCCACTGAGCCAAATTCCCGGCCCTAGTTTTTTGAGGAAGGGTCGACCTTGCACTCGTGTTCTAGCCCAAGCCGGCCTTGAACTCACAATGATCCTCCTACCTCAGCCTCCTGAGTGTTGGGATTAAAGGCTTGCGACACTATGCCAGGCTACCTTTTTTTTTTTTTTTTTGTAGCACTGGGATTGAACTCACAGCTTGTGCCTGCCAGACAGGTGCTTAAGTCACTGAGCCAAACTCCCAGCTCTGAGACTTATTTAAAGAAACACTGCAGTGAGCTTCGGGAGGAGAGAACACTGCAACTCTCAGACAGAAGAGACTGGACTCAACCTGCACCTTGATTCTCTAACAAGACACTGGATGAAAAATAGCTAAGGGAGCCAAGCGTGGTGGCACACACCTGTAATCTCAGCTAGATAGGAGGTGGAGGCAAGAGGACAAGTTCAAGTCCTACCTGTGCAATTTATAAGACAAGGTCTCAAAAATAAAATTTAAAAAATTTTTAAAAGAGCTGGGTATGACCAGGTGTGGTGTTGCACACCTTTAATCCCAGCACTCAGGAGGCTGAGGCAGGAGGATCGTTGTGAGTTTGAGACCAGCCTGAACTGCATAGTGAGACCCTGTCTCAAAAAATAGGGCCGAGGATTTAGCTCAGTGGCATAAGCAGGCCTGTCTGGCAGGTTGTGAGTTCGATCCCAGGTACCAAAAAAAAGGGGGGGGGGCTGGGCATGTATCTTAGTGCATAGGTTCTTGGATTAATTCCCAACACCACCAAAAAAAAAAAAAAAAAAAACAAAACAAAAAAAAAACCTGGCTGAGGGCGGAGGTGCAGCTCACTTGTCTGGCATGTGCTAAGGGCCTGGGTTCATCCCCAACACAAAATGAATGAACCAATGAATGAATACCTGGCCAGGTCTTTGTTTAGCACTGGGAGGATTGAGAGGCAAGCTCAGGACAGACCCAGTTAAATAATTCTTAATTTGTGAACTAGAGACATAATTCTCATTTTGCAGTGGGCAAGAGCCCTGGTCAGGGAGGGTGGAGAATCCAGCCACAGGCAGATTTCCAGGTCCCGCAGGGGAGCTGTCTGGGTACAGGTTTGATGAGGGGCAGGGGCTGGGGTGTCTGAGTCCCTGGATCACAGAGACCCCCCCAGGCTTTCCTAACGGAAGACACATAAATCCGTCCTTTCATTTCTTCTGCCTCTGTGCTTTCATATCTCCTTTAATGTCTTCCTAAAGTTCCTTTTGAAAGTTCTGGCCCAGCTCCCCATGTGGAATGGAATGAGGCAGACAGAACAGGACAGGAAAGTCGGTTCCGTGGCACCCTGGCAGAGGGGTCTGGCCGCCTCTGCTCTACCCGGCCATCTGGATGGAGCTGTCACCAGGCGATTGTCCCTGGCAAGAAGGATGGCTACTGCCAGCTCATTCCCATACGCATGGTCCTCAAATTCATCTCAGCCCCACAGTACCAAGGGACCCCTGCCTCATCCCTTGCTAAAGTGCACACACAGCGCCAGGGTGTACGGACCCCAGGCTGATGACTATCGGCCTTCTCAAGGAGGCCCTTAGAAGGGCTCTGGATATGACTTAGGGACAAAACTGGGCTCTCCCTGGGGCCTGTGAGGACAATCTAATCCCTGTCCAGAAAGAACTGCAAAAAACCAAAATCTTAATACCAAACACCAATGAAGACAGTGAGGCATGGAGAGGGGCAGGAACTGCCCGGATCGAGCAGCCCCTCAGGGCTGGGTCCAGCTGGAACCAGGTCCCCAGGTCCTTTAGCGAGGTACGAGATAAACTAGGTGTGGGCAGTGGGGACACGGGCCCACAGAGCAGGGTCAGGTAAACCAGGCATGGTGGAAGACCCAACCTGCTGAAGACGGCATCAGGAGATAAATGAGATACGGATGTCTTCAGCCACCTAAGACTGGCTCGGGGCGAGGCCGAGCTGGAGACTGGCAGGGGCAGGGGGAACAGTGTGCGATCACTTTCCTTACTGGAGAACTGATGGTTTCCCCAGGCTAAGGAAGTCTCTACCCTAACAGACGGCCGGCCATAAAGAGAAACCACTTGGTTCTCCTCAGGTCCTGGAAAAGCACCTAAAGGAGTCCTCACTACTGCCCTTTTTCCGGTCCCCTTTTGCCTGGTCTTTTTTTTTTTTTTCCTGGCACCGGGCATCTAACTCACAACTTCACACCTGCCAAACAGGTGCTTAAGCCACTGAGCCAAACTCCAGGCCCTAGTTTTTTGAGGCAGGGTCGCACTATGTAGCTCAGGCCGGTCTTGCGCTCACATTGCAGCCCAAGCCAGCCTCAAACTCACAATGCTCCTCCTACCTCAGCCTCCCGAGTGCTGGGATTAAAGGCGTGTGCCACACCCGGCTGGTTTTACTTTCTTGATAAACTCCCCTCCTCCATCCACGGTTTCCTTCCTCAGCACCACAAAACACAGCCCGACTTTCGGAGAGCAGCACTGTCCCCTGCCTCGGACCGCAGCACCCCGCCGGGGAAAGCTCCAGACGATGGCGAGGTGGCCAGATAGCTGTTTGCTAAATTTGGATCCGCGACTGTCTTGGCCATGGTTAAGCGCTTGGGGTAGGATGCTCTTCCTGAACATTCGAGCCCCATTTTGAACGTGCCAGGAAGGGAGGAGGGTTTCCCTTCGCTAGGGCTTGTCCCAGGGACTAAGAGTGGGGGTGACAAATACCCTACCGCTCTGAGGTCCCCCGGGTCCTTGTGCATGAGTCACAACCCAAAAAGAAAGTAGGAAGGGGCCAGAGGGAAACCAGGCGGCGGGCCACAGGGGTGACGCTGCGGCCACAGAGAGCCAGGCAAGCTCTGGGAAGCAAGACCACAGCAACAGCAGGCACCGGGCCAGCAAGAGAAATCGGGAATGATGCCAGATGATCAGAGGTTTGTGGGTCACAGAGAAACCAGGCCACGCCGGAGGAGGAAGTCAGGCTTCAGAACAGAGACAACGTCACTGTGATTCCTAAGCAAAGGAGCCGTGCCTCCCGGGAAAGCCAGGCGCGGGTCACCCCGGCAGCGCCCGCCCGCTCCCTGCCTCCTGCCCTCCTCCGAGCGCCCCGCCGCACTTGAGCTGCTGGGTGATGAGCTCCTCGTCGTTGAGGTAGCGCAGCCGCTCCTCCTCCACCAGGGTGCGCTGTCGCTGCAGCGGGTCCTCCTGCCGCCGCGCCGCCTCCGACACGCGCATGCTCAGCTCCGCCTCCGTGCGCTTCAGCAGCGCGCGCACCGACTCCTGGTTCTGGAGCTGCGGGCCGCGAGCGGACTCGTACTCGTGGACCGGGCTGGGAGGGAGCGGGGCTCCGCGGGGCCGGGCAGAGGGTGGGGGTGGAGGGGGCCAAAGGGAAGTTCTGGGAAAGTAGAGGCGAGGGAGCGGGATGGGTCTACGGGGACCCGAGTGGGACCCGCCTGATGGTGCCTCCGCGTGGCTCAGGGCGTCCTGAGTACGGGTCGGGCCTGGGGAGAAGGGCTCAGCACTGGGGCTGACAGTTTGGGGCGATCCGACCCAGTTCCGAGCCCGGAAGGCGGGGGGTGGATGGGATCTTAGCGGTGGCCCAGATGGCCACTGCCCGCCCCCTCCCCAGCCTGTCTCCGCGCATTATCTTCACCTGACGAGGAGCGGGCACAGCGGGGCCAGGCTCCTGACAGGTGGAACCATCTGCCAGGCGGGGCGAGGCAGACTGGCGGGCTTAGGAAGGGGGAGGCCGCCCCCGAGGGGGACGGATAGGGACGGATGGACAAGGGGGGGAGGGGCGAGGGATTCCGCGGGAACTGTGAGGGAGGGGAGGGGCGTGCCGGCAGGGGCGGTACCTGGAGCTTGCGCAGCTGCTGCAGCTGGCCGCGCAGGTCGCTGGCGCTGTTCTGCAAGCTGCGCAGGTGCAGCTGCATCTGCAGACGGCTGACCGCCGTGGGCTTCTCCGCCGGGGCGCTGCCGGCCGAGGGCGCGGGAGGGCCGGACACCGGGGTGGCCCCGCTACTGCGGCTGCCTGAGCCGCACGCTGCAGGGAGGGTCATTGAGGGTGGGAGGAGTGAATCACAAGCCCTGAGAGGGGCCAAGGGAGGTCGTCCCCCACCCCCACTCCACCCTATAGCCAGAGGCGCATGGCTGTGACTCCGTGCGCCAACAGCGTGGTGCCAGGCACCAAGCAGTGACACCTTGGAATAGGACGACTTCTCGTTTATCCACTGAAAGCCCACCGAGGTCGTGACTTTATAGACTGGGACGCTAAAGCTCAGAGGAGAAGGGCAAGGTCACTCACGTGCTGAGGGCGTGGCTGCCCCGTTCGAGCCTTCGATCTTCTCACTGTGGCACAGGGAAAGAGAATGGGCATCAGGGAGTCCAGGCCGGCCCAGACCAGCTCCCACCGAAGCAAGGGGCTCACACAGTGACACAGGGCTGACCCCACACTCCTAATCCCCACCCCCTCTTCCGGATCCAACCCCAGCCCCATGGCGGCGATGAGAGGGGCTCACCTGGGGGTCTCAGGCTCCGAGCCCCGAAGGAGGGCACTCTGTACCAGGCCCGTGAGGCTGGCGATCTGCTTCTCCATGGCCTCCATGCGCTCCCTAGGGAGGACGTGGTGTTGAGCAGCCCTTCCCGCGCCTGAGGCCCTCCTGCCCAGCCCCCACGCCTAAGATCGGTGACCACAGCAAACACCCTTCCATCCCCAGCTGCCAGCACGCAAAGGGACCTGGGCCTAAGGACCAAGTCCATGTGTCCCTCTGTGTATGTCCCCACCCAGACCCTCCCTGCTCTGCACAGCTCCCACACCTTGTCCCCTACCTTCTCTCCCAAGCCATCCCGAAGTCCTGGCAGCCTTGAGAAACCCCTCTTCCCACAGGAAAGTACAAGAATTTTTTATTAGAGTATCTCCTCCCTGAGCAAGAACTGGCATCAACAGAACCCAGTGCAGTGTGCAGCTGGATGATTTGATGGAGGCGGGGGACATCTTGCTGTGTAGTCCAGGCTGGCCTGGGACTTGCAGCGATCCTCCTGCCTCAGCCTCCTAAGTGCTGGGATGACAGGCATTGGCCACCACACCTGACACTCCATCCCTGTTTCCTGCCAGCGCCCCTCCCCAGTGCACTTCAGCCGGCCTGTGCTGGACAGCTCTACGGCTGCCAAGGCCTGATCCTCCCTGGAAAGACACCAAACAGGACTGGCTGGGCCCCTTATATACTGTTGAGGAAACTGAGGCTCGGGTAGCAAATGCAAACACAGGTCTTCAGAGACCGTGTCTGGACCCCTCACCCAGCCTTTCAAGACTTGCAGGTGGAAGGGAAATGACAGTGCCCAGCTCTCCAAGATCCTCCCTGCCCCGTGCCAAAGGCTAGGTCTACCGAGGACTCTGGGGCCTCTGAGTCCAGGAACGGCATCCGGAGGCCAAGACCTCCGTGACACCTGCTCTCCCCACCCCGTCCTCGCCAGGGGTTCTTACCTGGTCTCCGCGTCCTTGGCCGGCACTGGTGGTCCGAAGCCCACGAGCGCGCGCTCTCCGGGCCCAGGAAAGAGCTCGGACGGGGGAACCCCGGTTCCAGAGGCGCTCCCGGTGCCGCTGCGCGTCTTGGCCCCGGGGCTCTCGGCGAAGACGGACGAGGAGCCCGAGTCCTTGCGGAAGGACTGGCGCACGGGCGAGCCGCGGCTGGGCGGGCCCGAGTAGGGGCTGTGGGGCGGCGGGGGTCCTCCGGGGGGCGCGCCCACGTCCGGCAGCTTCTGCGGCGACGAAGGCGGCAGGCGGAAGCCGTAGCCGTCCCCATAGAGCGCGCCGCCGCCGGCCGCCGCCTTGTAGAGCGAGTCCTCCAGGTCGGACTGCAGCGCCGCGGCCGAGTAGGTGCTGAGCGAGCGCACCGAGCCGCGTTTGTACAGCCCGCCCGGGCCCGGGAAGGCGAAGGGTTCGCCAGCCGCCGCCAGGCTCAGGCGGCCCTCGTGCAGCAGCCCGTAGGGGTCGGCGTACAGCCCCTCGCCTTTCACCAGCATCATGCCGCCCGCCTTGCCCGCCAGGTCCTCGTCCGGCTTCACGTCGCGCCGCTCCAGGATGGCGCTGGGGCTGGGGCTCACGCCCGGCGCCCCCGCCGTCGCCGCCCCCGGGGCGCCCCCCAGCCGCTCGGCCGCGTGGTGCACCGGGCTGCCGGCGTAGGAGGGCGGGCGCCCCCCGGCGGCGTAGGACAGGCGCGAGCGCGACGGTGACCCTGACGGCAGCCCGGACGGCAGCCCGGGGGGTGGCGAGCCGGATGCGAGATGCGGGGCCGGCGACAGGTTGTTGAGACGCCGCGTGGGCGACGACTCCCGCGACGCGTACACCATCTCTCTCTGCGCGGGAGACAGCCCAGCACCCATGGGCGGGTCACAAAGCGGCCCCTGCCCTTTGCTTGCAACACCCCTCCAAGTCCCTTCTCCTCTCTGCCACATTTTAGGTCCCTTCCCATCAGAGTTCCCGGCATAGGGGACAGTGCCAGCTGGACAGGGGCCACCCTCGACCCATGCCATGGTGGGGCGGCGGGATGGGAGGCCTGCTGGAAAACATCCCGGACAGGCTGGGGGGACAGGGCGGGCTCCTCCAGGACCCCACGGTTAGCAGGGGCTGCCCTCTGCCTTGATTCCCCATCTCCCTGCTCCTGGTCCCCCGACATGCGCCTGCACCCCGCCTGCCTGGACCCAGCTGCCCAGTCTCCCCAGTGCCCCGGGCATCCCCAGCTGTACCCGGAGGTCCCCGTTGGTGAGGTGTGATCCGGGGAAGGCAGCATACAGCGGCTCCTTCCTGTAGATCTTGATAATACTGCGGTCTTGGATGTCCCTGGGGGTTGTGGTGGGGGTGCGGAGGGTCACCGCGTGTACCCCAGACTGCACAATGCTCCGCCTCAGGCTGTTGACCTGGGCCAGTGGGAACCAGCGGGGGAGGGGGGCGCTTTGGAGGCGGAAGGGCGGAGAGGGAAAGGGGTTTTCGGAAGAGGCTGGGGGTGGAGTGTGGGACGCCCGCCCCGTCCCCCCACCCCCGGGACTGCGCCCACCGGACGTCCTCCAGCTCGTAGAAGACGTTGCGCGCCTCGTCCTTGATGAGGATGGCGGTGTTGGGCGACTTGAGCATGCCCATGGTGAGCTTCTGCGGGAACATGTGGGCGATGAGGGCGTGCAGCGTGTCCAGGCTGCTGACCTCGTGCGTGATGTGCACGCGCCGCGTCTCCTCCCCGAACTGCAGGAAGAGCACCCCTGCGAAGGACACGCGGTGCGGGCTGTCACGGCCACCGGCGCCCCGCCCGCTGGGAGAGCCAGGGGGGCTTTGGGGAGCGGCTCCGGTCCCACAGCGGCAGGGTCTGAGGCCCGACGCCGCCCCCGAGTGGAGGTGAACCCAGGCGCTCCTCATGCTGCCGGCTGCCCCAGCACTCCCTCGACCCCAGGCGCTGGATCCCGGACCCGGCCGCGGGACGGGATGGGGCAGAAGCCGCAGGGTCGGGGACGGGCGGAGCGTGCTGGGGGCAGAGCGGGCAGAGTTAGAGAGGGCGGGCTGGAGCGGAGCAGAGGAAGAAGGGAGCGGGGTTAGAGAGGGTAGAGAGAAAGGGATGGGGCAGGGGTGGCCAGGGAGAGGGAGAGAGGGACGGGAGGAGGTTTCGAGAGCCGGGGAGCTGTGAGCTGGGGCCCGGGGCGGGCGCAGGGCTGGGCCAGAGCGGCGCGGAGGCGGAGCGCCGGCCGAGGCGGGCCGCGCGGTACCTGGCGAGCGCAGCTTGGTCTGACTGGCAGAGCGGGACAGGGGCAGGCTCTGGCGGAAGCGGTTCATCCTGCTGAAGCCCAGGGGCAGCTCGGCCTCCGACATGGTCTCCAGCGACTCAGCCGAGGCGTAGGACAGCTTGGCCGCCTGGTCGGCCAGCCCGGGCTGGGCCCCCTGCGTGTGGCGGGAGCTGCGGGTCTGCAGGGCGGGGCGGAGCAGAGCGGAGAAGCCAAGCCTGAACCCCGCTTTGCTCGGCCCACGGCGGCTAACAGGAAGCCGGCGGGCCAGCGACACCCGCGCACGCTCCTGGGAGGGCCTCGCTGTGTGCCTGCGGGGCGGCGGTCCCCCTCTCTCAGGGCCTCGGCCTCCCTGGGACACCCGGCAGGTGAGCGCTGGGCAAAGGACTCAGGCGCCCTGGGAAGCCGGTCAAGAAGCCATCTGAGCGGGAGCCAAGGGCATGCCTGCTATTTTAAGCTTCCAAAGAACAACACCAACACAAATTTGTCACCGAGGTGAGCAGCAGAATCGTTGAGCAAATTGGGGCATTAGTTCCAGACATTAATTAAGCGGCGGGTTTATGAGCGGCGAATTTATTCAGAGTGCTGGGGTGGGAAGCAGGAGGCAGGGCCCACGGAGAAAGCAAAGAGAGCAAGGACCCCTGGGGTCCCAGTGTTGGGAGGTGTGGGCCTCACAGAGTTAGTCGGACAGTGTCCTTGGTTTAGAGTCACCGGGCCGACCACCCAAGACCCCTGGGAGGCGGTAGACTCCCCACCTATCCCAGTGCGCATGCGGAGCCCGGTGTGGTACACAGGAGCACATGGCGTGCGTGCGTGCGTGCGTGCGTGCGTGCCAGGCTCTGGGCCCTCCCCGCCGGGCACAAGCTGCCACACAGCCAGCCAGGCCCCAGCGCCACGTCCCTTCCCTGTGGCTACAGTGGAAGGTGAGAGCTGGCTAAGTACGGGAAGGGTGTCCCGGTAGTAAGATCATGAATGAGATCTCCATTATTCCCTGTTATAGACATTAAATCCACCTATATATTATATATATGCACTTCTTGTCACAAAAACAATGTTGCAAGCTGGGTGTGGTGGCACACGCCTTTAATCCCAGCACTCAGGAGGCTGAGGTAGGAGCAGCGTTGTGAGTTCTAGGCCAGCTTGGGCTACAACGCGAGCACAAGGCCGACATGAGCTACATAGTGCGACCCTGCCTCAAAAAACCAGGGCTGGGAATTTGGCTCGGTGACTTAAGCGCCTGTCTGGCAGGCGTGAGGTTGTGAGTTTGATCCCCAGTGCTGCAAAAATAATAATAATAATAATAATAATAATAATAATGTTGCACTAGGTATGTAATCCCGGCACTCAGGTGGCTGAGTCAGGAGGATCACCATGAGTTTGAGGCCAGCATGGCTACACAGTGAGTTCAGCAGTAGCCTGGAATACACAGTGAGACCCTGTTTTAAAAGAAAAAAGTGGGGGAGGATCATGTTGCCCAGTTGTATTTTTCTTTAAAATAAACTGTCTATTTTTAACAACAAATCACTCAAAACCATTAATATTGGCTAGCTCTGAGCTGAGAGAGCTTTCATTTTAACTTTATACATTGCTCTACCAAATTGAGTGAATTGTCCACAATCAGAATATATTACTTTTATAATTTAAAAAACACAGCTATAAAAAAGTATCTCTAAAAAGGAACAATTTATTCTCCTCTTCAGCTCTCTATTTCCCCAAATCCTGATTAACCCTAATTAATCTCTATCTTTCTATTAACTCAATTTAATGTTCCAATTGGATTAGCGCTCTTGAAAACAGAGAACATCTTTCTCCAGTTGGCATTATGCCCAGCTGTCCCCAAGGTGGCCTTGAGGGCCTGGGGACATGGAAGGTCAGAGTCTGGGTCATTACGGGGCTTCCTGCTTCAAGCACAGTGCCTTCAGTGAGTGGCAGGGGTCTTGGAAGGAGGGGGCAGCACAGGAGGTCGCCTCCCACCCCTGCTATTTTTGTTTTTGTTGTTTTGAGACAGGGTCTCACTATGTAGTACAGGGTGGCCTTGAACTCACTATGGAGCCTAGGCTGGCCTCAAACCTTTAATGCTCCTCCTGCCTCAGCCTCCCAAGTGCTGGGATTACAGGCGTGCACCACCAAGGGTGGTGAGCCCTGTGGCACTATAGGGAACCAGAGCAGGGCTGGGGGATGCCCAGCATTGCTAAGCAACTGAAAGGTCAGTGGATGCA
>RJWM01008806.1:25101-57068 GCA_004363535.1 Dasyprocta punctata
CTAGGTGGGGGGGGGGGCACTTGGGAGCTTGGAAAGACACCCCACACTCACTGAGGTAAAACTCCACAGGTTGAGGCCTGGGGGGGGCAGTCCAAGAATTTTTACAATTTGCCATGGTGACCATGGTTTTAGAACCCTGTCAGCACCCCGATTCTGACAGCTGACAGGGGAGCCACCACCTGAGGCTCCCTGCAAGCTTAGGGCAAGCATTTTCTCACCTTTTTTCTATCTTTACAACAACTCTATGGTGCAGACATCATTCCACTTTTCAGAGGGCAAAACTTGAGGCCGGGGTAGATTATGTGAGTCACCCCAAGTTACCTGGCTACTCAGCAACAGGCTGGAGCCTGGCTGTCTCAGGCCCCTGCATCTAACCACTGCTACCCAGCACCTCTGTCCTCCAAAGAGGCTGTATTTACCCGGGTTCCTAGGATTCAGTGGTTCCCTGGCTCAGGACTGCTCTGGAGCATGCGTGGGAACAAGACCCAAGGGGTCATGGAGGGGGCGCCCACCCTGTTGTGATGCCTGGGACCCCAGAGCTGGAGACTCCAGGAGACAAGCAACAGTCAAAACTGTTCCACTCAGCCCTGAGCCCAGGGCGCAGCGAGGATGGGTGAGGCACCCGAGCGGGGCAGACAGTGCCCGGCGCTGGACACTCGGTGCCCTCCGAGAAGGCAGGAAGCCCCCAGCCCCGGCCAAAAGCTTTAGGGCACAGGGCCATGAGTGTGCCTTGCCTGGCACCTGGCACCCCATGGAGGCCTGGTCCCTGCCTCCAGCGGTCGCTCTAGCTGGGGGAAATGTCAGGCAGCCTTCTTGCTCCAAAATACCCCTCGGGGGCTGCAGAAACTTGGGGACAGAGCATCTGCAACCCAGATCTCCAGCAAGGGTGGCCCAGACTCCTGCTCTGGGTCCCAAGCCCCCAGCAGGCGAGCCCAGAATCCCGACGCAGCAGCCACAGCCTGCAGCCCAAGGCCCATCGCAAACACCAGAAGGGGCCCGTGCAGATGCGTGCCCCGGTGCCAAGCATGTGCAAGGGAGGTGGGGAGGGGACACATGCAGTTGCCATGGCAGCAGAAGCATCACACACTGACCTTGAAACTCCAGTAGTTTGGCTGCTGATGGAAATAAGAGAAGAGATGGTTATGAGGGGGCGGGGGAGGGACGGGGCAGGGCAGAGACCCTGGGAGCAGGGTGGCACTCTGCCCCGGCTAGTGGCCCTTCTACCTTCCAGGAGCAGGGAGGAAGCCGCACCTGGGACTTCATATTCTCCACTGAGACCTGATCACCTGGGTGTCCCAGGATGGTCAGGTTCTAAGGGAATATTCCAGATGCAGACAGTCACATTCCAGCTAACAGGAACTGTCCCCAGAGAGCCACAGGCAGGACAGGGCACAGAGGCCCATGAGGTAGGGAACCCTCAGGAGTTGAAGAGGGACAATGATTCGTCAAGGCTGTGGGGTCAGAGGTGACCACAGCTGGTTGCGGCAGGCAGGAAAATTTCTCCAGAGTGGCATTTGAGCCAGGTCTTGGAGAATGGAGGAGAGGTGCACTCAGCAGAGAGGACAGCATGGGGAGGGTGTGACCGACGCCCTGAGTCCGGCAGGGGTGGCACAGCCTGGGAGGAGGTTGGGCCTTGAAGGGGCCTGAGCCCAAGTTTGCAGAGGTTCAAGCGGGGAGTAAGCAGAGAGCAGGTGAGTGGGATGGAACGGGACCCCCCAGGCCGGGGGCAGGCAGGCATGGACAGGATGTCCTGTGTGGCAGGATGGGCCTGCATCGTAGGCAGAGGTGGACAGCGACACCCCCAGCACTGGGCAAGAGATGAGCAGCTGTGGGCAGCAAAGGGAGTTCGGGAGACAGGCCCAGCGCCCTGCACCGGGAGAGCTGTCAGTGGAGCGGCCTTGCAACCCCCCCGCACCCCTAGGATGGGGGACTGAGCCTCCTGCTCGGTAACCTGGAGTCACTCTGCATTCTCCCCGGGACCAGCAGGCCTTTCCAGATGGCTAGGGACAAGGAAGGGGCAGCCCCGAGGCTGGCACAGCTGAAGGCACCCTGCTGACCGGTGCCAGCCCCAGCAGGAGGACAGAGGCAGCAGATGGCTCCGCTCTGGGGTGCCTGGCACCAGCAGGCAAGATTCCCAGGCCTCAGAGCCCCTGGCAGAGGACAGGAACATCAGGGGTTCCTGACGGGAGAATGTGCCACATTAGTGGGTCTTGTGCCACCGAACACTTTCACAGCAGGGCAGCTGGAAAGAGGCTGAGTGGGGGGCACTGAGGGCAGAGGCTTTGCCCTTGGGGTGGGGGTGACACAGGGCAGGAGCTGAGATACAGCGGTTTGCCTGCCAGGGGCAAGTCCTGAATCCGGAACATGAAGGATCGCCACGTACTAGACATGAGAAGGGGACCAACAAGTCTGTACCCAAGCCGAGATCTGGAGTAATCCATGGACAGAGACCACCCCAGGGGTGTCAGGGGGTGCCACGGCTGCTGGTGGCCTTGGAACGGGAGGGTGGCAGAGGGAGTGGACACGTGGGGTCAGGCAGAGCCAGGCTGAGGGCACTGGAAGGTTCCCCATGGGAGTCACCTCTGCAGAGAGAACCCCGCCCCCTCGCCCGCCTCTGCCACCCTACAGGGCGCCTCTGACACCTGACAGGGCGCGGGGCGGCACAGGGCACCCTGAGCTCCCCACGGAGTGGCACACACTCAGACACAGCCGTCCAGAGGTGAGGATGTCATGGACACACCCACAGCAGCACAACGTGGCCACAGCAGACGGAAACCCACTGATATTCCTAGGGGCACCGGTGTCCCTTGCACACCACACACCTGGGCCTGACTCGAACACGCGTGTGCTCTCCAGGGCACCACCCCAGTCCCAGAACAGAGGCCCCAGTACTGCTCACACCCACCCTTTACAAGGCCCGGTGTGGGGCACCCAAACAATCAGCGGCAGGACACCTGCAGCCACCTCCGCCTGTCCCAGGCCTATGCTGTCCCACACATCATGTGTCAAGGAGGTGACCTCTTGGATCCTGAGAGGCTGAAGATGTCCCTCCCTCCAAATGTCCGCACAGTGAGCTTGGGGTCCCTCATGCAGGTGACTGGAAATCTCCCGGGAGGGAGACAGGAGCTGGTGAGATTGGATACCATCACACCAGCCAGCCCCTCCACATGGGCCTGCCCCAGGGTCCCAAGCCTGTGCACATGCATGGGGCAGTCACCTGGAAGGGACGGGTCACAAACAGAGCCCAAGAGGGAGGATGGGGTGGCATCGGTGTCACTGCAAAGGTCCACCAAGCCCCAGGAAAAGGGGCAGATGGGAGCGATGCTGCATGAGTGCTTGTGGAGCGTGGCCACCGGAGGGAAACTGTGACCACCATCCAGGGACCTCTGGCTCATTCTTGTCCTCAGACAGACAGGTGGGAAGCACAGGCCACCTCCTTGCTGGCCTGCCAGGCATCAGGCACATGGTCTCCTGGCAACTCCCTGTCCCCAAGCAGGAGCTGCCGAGAGGCGGCTGGGGAGGGGCCAGCTCCTCTCTCCCAGGGAGCCCCGCCCCTAGTCTATAAGGGGGACACTCCTGTCTTCCCCACCCCACTTCCTACTTGTGGGTTCCTGCTGTGTGCCCAGCCCAGTGCCTGGCTTGGAGCAGGATCTTAAGTAATAAGTGGCAAGGAGCAAAACCGGGGCCGGCTGGGGGAGGCTGCAGCCCCAGTCCTGCTTCTGGCACTGCTCCCCGAATCTCCCAGGCGGTTCCCAGGGAATTCCCAGCACCAGAAAGCCCCATCAGGAGTTCTGACTGGCCCTGTAGCCAGCAGAGCAGCAAAGCAGGGGGCTCTGCCCCACACTCTGGGGAGGAATTAGAGAAGACAGGGCCGGAGGGGACCCTGCAGGGACAACCGAGGACAGGGAAGACACCTGTGGGATCTCAGGAAAGATGAGAGGCACCCTTCCCTCGGGATGGGGCGCTCAGAAAGGGGCAGGGGGCTTCCCCCGAGACCCCACAGGCCAGCGAACTGCAACAAACAGCTCTTTCCAGTCGGGGGTACAGAGTGCACACTCTCCTCTCTGCTCTTGAGCCCTGGGGTTCGCTCCCCTGTTGCACCTGCCCTGACCCCCAACCCGGGCCTAGGAGGGTGGGGCTGAGCCTGCAGGGCCCACAGCAGGGCCAGCCAGGTCCCTGCCCTCCCCTGGGCCGACGTCCCTGGTAGAAGATGAGTGCGTGACCCCTCCTTGACCTCGAGTCCCACGAAGCACGGGGGAGGGGGGAGCACGAGTGGGCAGCCTGGGGCACACACCCACCTCCAACTCGCGTGAACACTAGTCCCCCAAAACGCCCGCCCCCGCTGGGGGCGACGCCAATGCCAACGGCCACAAACACGCGCGACCCCCTCCCCAGCGTGCGATCGACACCCGCGCCGCAAAGTGCGCGTGGGGAGGGGTGTACACCCCAAGAAGGTCATGACTTTCCGGGGCCGGAGGACCGGGTGCCCGCCTGCCATATTTGGGCTGGGGGCGGCCCCCGCGGTACCCCCAAATGCAGTGGGGGAAGGGAGGGGGCGTTTCTCACGATCCGGAATCTGCAACGGCTGCGTCCCCCACGCTGCACCGCCCCTCGTGGCCGCCGCGCTGGCGCCCCCGTCTCGGTGACCCCCCGCCTCTGTCCAACCCCGGCGCCAGGGCTTCGCAGCCGCTCCCCCTTACCTGCGGCTACAGGTGCAAACGCTGGGGTCCCCGAGCCGGTGCCGCGTGGGCGGGGAGGGAGGGAAGGCGTCCCCTCTCCCGCCTGCCCGCGCGTCCGGGCTGTCCCCTCCCCCGGCCGCCTCCGTCGCCGCCGCGGTGCCCTTTGCTGCAGTGCGAGCGCCGCCGCCGCCGCCGCCGCGCCGGCCCGGGCCCCGGTCGCCCCGGTAACCGCGACTCCACCTGGCGCGGCGCGCGCGCGGCCGTGCACATCCAGCCGCGGCCCCCTCCCCGCACGGCCCCGCCGAGAGAGAGCGCGGCCGAGGCTGGCGGCTGCGTCGCCGCGGTCACCCGATCCGCCGGCCCGCCGCCCGGGACTCGGGTTGCAGAGCGGAGAGGGCCAGTGGCCAGCCCGTGGCGGCGTGGGGGAGGGGCCGTGGCTGGGTCCCTTCCCAGGGTCCCCTTCACTGTTCCCACCCCCAGCGTCTGATCTACCGCCACCTTCCCAGCCTACGGTCCTCCCTCCCTGGGTCTCAGCTGTACACCTTTGCCCTTCTAATTCTGCAATGACTTCATGGCTCACAGAATGTGGGAGGCCTAAAATGCTGAAGTTTCCTCAACGGTCTCTGATCCTGCCCTGCTGTGTGTCTCTGGCCCTTTGCCCAGCGTCTCTGGTCCTCTGCCTCAGCTCTGGGGTGGGACTGCAATACCCGGAGAGTGCTGAGTGATCTAGTGATGGCAAGATCCTTCCCGGGTACAGATGCCCTCTCTGGCATTCCAACCCCAGGCAAAGGTCTCCCCAAACTCTCCCTCCATTGGAGCAGACTCCAGGTGTAGGGAGACTCGAATCCATTCCTGGGACAAACGAGCTCACCATGCCAGCCTCCCTCACGCCTACCCGCCCTGCAGACTGCCCCAAGACACTCCTTCCAGGGAGGACCCCTGGGGGCCCCGGGCACCCCAAAACTGCCCATGCACACTGCGCCCCTTCCCTGCCAGTCCCCCCCCCCTGCCACATCCACTCTGGCCTCCGCCATACCCTTGGTACCCAGCCTCGGAGGCAAACACATCCCTGTCCCCCAAGTTCAGCCAAGATGGGGCCACGAGCCAGACAGAAAGTGGGCTAAACGCCCGTGAGTGATGCCAACGGTGCCAATCTACAGCTAGAGCTTAGCCATGCCCCATTCAGATGCCTGCGTTCTGGAAATGTATTTCTTAGGGGCCCACAGTTTTCTCCCATTTCATTTTCCTTGAAAGTCTCAAGCCATGTCACCCCCCTCCAGGAGGTACAGGTGTGCGGGGACTGGCACCCTTCCTTCTACCAGCACACAGCTACACGTCCCCAAGTCTGGACCTCCCTGGGCTGTCCCTCCCTCACTCCTGAGTCACCCCCCCCTCCACCACGTCCCTGTCTAGGCCTGAGCTGGGAGCCCCTGGAGTCCAAAGTGTTCCTCTGTCTACACCGAGATCCACCTTCCCACCAGGAAAACAGGCTTGCTGCAGAATAGGGGACCAGTGGCCTGATGTCTTAACCCTCTAAAAACTGAGGTGAAGCCCTGGTCCTAGCAAGGGAAGGGGAGACCCCATGCAGAACTGCCTGATGGCCCAGCTCCCAAATGGGGACTGAGGTGATCTTTAGTGGGGGCAAGAATAGGAGACAGCAACTCACAGAGCAAGACAGCATTCTCCTGTTTAAAGTGGGGAGGGATATAATGTTTTTAAATTCTGAATATTGTCCCTCAAAAACGTTCTTCCTCCAAACCAAGCTGGTCTGGGGAGGGAGGGGCAAGGAACCAGGTATCAGGGGACATGTTGGTACAGGGGCACAAAAATCTCCTGAAATGGGGGGGGTGCAAAATAAAAATTGGGAATATCCCCTCTCTAAAAATTAAAAAAAAAAAAAAATCCTCCCCAAAGCCGAGCCCGCCGTGGGTCTGGGGCCACGCTGGAGGTGTGTGACTCACCTGGGCGGGCTGGCCAGCCCCGGAGGGCGTGGAGTCGCCATGCAGGTGGGAGCAGAGGGAGCTGAGGAGGCACACAGGGTCCACGGTCCAGCCACCAACCTGTGTGTGTGAAGCGGGGGACACCCCATTAGGGGGAGCGGGCAGGAGCCGCTGGGGCCGTGGCGATGCAGGGAGGGGGCACGCCCGGGGCAGGCAGTGGCCCAGCAGCCACACTGTAGAGGGATGCGGGTCCCTTCCCTGGGCTGGGTCTCCATCTAGGGCCTGGGGTACGCTTGCTCTCATGCGAGGAATTTGAGGGCCTGGGACAGGGCCCTTCCTACCAGACATTCCCGGAAGCTGTCCCTCCCACCTCCTGTGCCCTGTCTCCTGCACACGTCCCTTCTCCCTCTGTTTCCTCACCAAGGGTGTCACCTCCACCTCTATGAAGTGATGGGGGCCACTGGGCAGGGATGGCCTCACCCCAACAGTCTCTGTCCCAAAAGCACATCTGACATTCTTTGATCTTTTTTATTTTGTTTTTTTTAATACCAGAAATCAAACTCAGGGCCTTGTGCTCGCTAGGCAGGCTGAGCTACATCCCCAGCCCAACATCTGTCTTTCCTGCCGTCTCTGCTCCAAAGCCACCAGGCCCGAGTCCTCCGGGACCTGTTCCTGGCCCTCTGGCCCTCAGCTGCATCCTCTCTCTGTCTGTCCCTCCTGCCACGGGAAGGAGCTGGGTCCTGCCACTCACCCTCCTCGGGAGAGCCCGGATGTTTGAAAGGGGAAGCGCAGGAATCCTGAGTGGCTGGCCGCGCTTTGATTCCCTCCCTAAGTGTCCGCCGAGAGCTCGCTGAGGACCTCCTAGCCTCTCGAGCCGGGCCAGGGCACAGGCCAGGCGCTCCAGGGCCCACGCACACACCCACACCCTCTGACCAGGCCTGCGCCCCTTGAAGCTGCCACCCCTGCTGTCTCCCTTACGGGCTAAGCCTCCCCGGCAGGCGTGCGGCCAGGCTGGCCCCAGGCCCTCGCGGCCCCCAGCGCCCTGACCCCACGGCTACACCAGCTCTGCCCAGCCACTGGGCTTGGGCCCCTCCTGCAGGGGCTTTCCTCCTCCGCGTGGTGGGAGAGGTTCCTGCGCCCCCTCTCCAGCCATCAGAGGCGATCTTTTCCCCCTGACTCCAGTCCGCCGGGCTGGCCCTCTAGCCTCCCCTTCAAGTCTCCGACAGACCTAGCCCTCTGGCGTTGGTCTGTGCGCATGCGCCACAGGCGTAGCTATGAAAGCCCCGCCCACCCCGCTCATCCGTTTATAGTCCTCTCCACACCCCTTAGCCTTTCCCACCCAACTACTAGGATCTCTGTCACCCAGGGGTCTTCTGTCATCGACTCCTCCATCAGGGCGGCAAACGGCCCTCACGGAGTCCCCCAGCCTCTGGCCTCCTAGACACACTCTTCCCTCCACCATCAGAAACACGCCAGCCCTCCGGGTCTCCGCACTGCAGCCCCGCTTGGTCCGCTGTGCCACCGCCTCCCACAAGCCTTCTGGACCAGCCAGGGGGCCTGTGCCACCTCCCAAACCAACGCAGGCCTCTGCTCATGGCACTCCCCTACACCCCCCGAAACAACCTTCTGTTTCTCTGCCTGCGCCAACCCTGGCATCCTCCTAGGCCGGGCTGGGGTACCCCCTCCCCCAGGAAGTCTGCCCACTGACGCCCCCTCCTCTAAACCCCTTCCCAACTCACTGCGCCCGTCATACAAAATGCAATCGTCCTCTCTCCCTAGTTAGGGGCGCGCGATGACAGAGCCAGGGGACCCCATTGGAGCAACTTCGCGAAGGCCAGGCTTATCTGCAGCTGGCCCTGGACCCTTGGCTGTGGAGCTGGGAAAAGGCCAACCCCAGACAGCGCTGGAGGTGCTGTCCGCGGACAGACAAGGCACCAGCAATGTGTCCATGTGTCCCTGTTCCTGCAGGGAGGGTGGGGAGGGTCACCCAGCAGAACCCGGAAAAGGGAGACTGAGCTAGACAGGTGGAAGCTGGGACCGACACCGCAAGGCTTGCTGGGAAGGTGGTTACTGGAATGCAGGCCACCCCCGGTCCCTTCCCCCGCGTGATAGTGCCCGCGGCCATGCAGCCAGGACACAGCCACCAACAAGGCCCCCGCCAAGGCGGCACCGAAGGCGAAATGAGACGGCGCTCGTGGGTGCGCTGGAAGGGGCATCAGAACCCCAAAGGTCCCAGACAGCTGGGGGTCCTGCTGCGGGGCCTGTGGCCTGCTCCTCTCCAAGCCCCACTGACCAAGGCGAGAAAACAAGGCCCAGAGAGTGGTGGCCTCCAGCTCCGAGTCACACAGCGAATCTTTGCGGGCAGGGGACCAGGGAGATTGGAGGTAAGGACCTCCTGCACGCTTGGGCGGTCCTCGAAAGCCCGGGGACACCCCGATCCAGCCTGCAGACCTGAGCCTGCCTTTAGGGTCCCTCTCACCGAGATGCCAGGGCGAAGCATCCCAACTCCCTGACACCCTGGCGGGCAGGGTGGGCCTCCGTCTCTGAACGGTCCCTGCCCTTTGCCCTTCCTGCTTCCCACTACCCCTCCCTGGGCGTGGCCTGAAGGCCGAGCCCACCCCTCCCTCCCCAGGCGCCTCTGCACGCCGGAGGCTGCACCTGGGGGCGCGCGGGGTCCCCCATCCGCCCTCCACGCCCCGCCCCGCCCCACTCACCTGCTCGCGCACGCGGTCCTGCTGGCCGCGCAGGGCCAGCGCGTGCTGCGGGTACTTGCTCTTCAGGTGGTCCATGAAGGCATCGCGCTTGCGCTCGGCGTCCGCCTTCTGCAGCCCGCTGAGCGCCTCCAGGCTCTGCGCGGCGATCACAGTGTGCCGCCGTTCGGACGTGTGCACCAGGCCCACGTTGGAGAAGCGCCGGCCCCCGGCGCCCCCGCCCCCGCCCCCCAGGGTCCGGTACTCCCGCGGGTACTCGGCATCGTCCGCAGACAGCATGGGGGGGCTGCTCCGCTCCGGATCTGCGAGAGGGGAGAGGGGCGCGCGGGGTCACGGGGTGGGGGGACCCTTACCCCGCCGAGGTCGCTATGGGGCGGGGCCTAAGGGGCCGCCCATCCCCCCAGGAAGGGGAGAAGGAAGGAGGCAGAAGTGTGGCCGGGGTGGGAAGGAGGGGCTGGAGACCAGAGGACGGGTGGGGGGGAAGGCCAGGAGGCCACTGCTTGATCCTCCTCTGGGGCTTGGAGTGAGTGATAGCAGGGGTGCCCGGCTTAAGAGCAGCCCCCTTCTTTTAATTTTTTTTTTAAATTTTTGTCTGAGACAGGGTCTTGCTATGCAGTTCAGGCTGGCCTTGAGCTCACTTTGTAGCCAAGACTGTCTCGAACTTGCAGTGATCCTCCTGCCTCAGCCTCCTGAATGCTGGGATTACAGGCGTGCGCCACCACTCCTG
This sequence comes from Dasyprocta punctata, assembly GCA_004363535.1. Taxonomy (NCBI): domain Eukaryota; kingdom Metazoa; phylum Chordata; class Mammalia; order Rodentia; family Dasyproctidae; genus Dasyprocta; species Dasyprocta punctata. The sequence goes on from RJWM01008806.1 coordinate 35,159, forward strand.
ACCAAGCAGCCACCTTTTTGAAGCTGGTGCTCCAGGAGGGGAACAGATGGGAGTGTTCCCTCCACAGCATCCTCTAAGAGAGGCTGTTCCCCTGACCCTCCGGGGACCAGCACTTCCAGTTGCAGGGCCCTGGGGACTGGGGCTGTAGGGAAGAGATCAGGTCATGCTGGGATCCATGGGGGAATTAGAGGACTCCCCAAAGGTGTGGGGGCCCAGATGGGGCGGGCACAGGGATCCCGTTCCTCTCCCACCCCAGAGACAGACAGATGGACGGACAGGAGAGGCTGGGCACAGAGAGGACAGTGAGATGGACTAGGACAAATTTAAAGGAGAAAGCAAGCAGACAGAACAGCGCAAGCCTGCCGGCCCCTTCTTCAGTCTCCTCCAGAGGGGTCGCACAGGGGACAAAGGACAGCACAGAAGCGGAGAGGGCAAGGCCGGGGGCGAAGGTCCCCACGCACAACACTGAATCCCATCCCTAAACCCCTGCCCCCACCCCGCACTGAGCTCCTGGCTGCCCCAGGTCCTGCCCGTCTGCTCACACACTGCAGGCAACGTCACCAGTAGTCTGGGCTCCAGAGGTCACCTGGCCCCCAGAGGTGGGAACCCTGGCCACCCTCCTCAGTAGGAAACAAACCTGTCTTCCTCTGCCCAGAAGTCACCCCTCTGGGAGACAAGCAGTGCCCCCTGCAACACCTCCAAGCTCACAATCCGGTGCCTGAGTGGCAACCCCCTCCAGTATATCCTTAGCCTGGGGAACACACTTACTCCCCTCCCCACACACAGAGACTGCCTGACTCCCAGGGGCAAAAGGGACTGAGCTGGGAATTCCAAGACCCATTCAGGCTCCCCAGAATGGTCCTGACACTGTCCACAGGCCTGGTGCCAGGCCTCAGACAACCTCTGCCCAACCACAGAAGAGGAAATCCTATAGCATTTCAAGAAAAGCTACGGCTGGGCGTGGTGGTGCTCACCTACAATCCCAGCCCATAGGAGGCTGAGGCAGAAGGATCACTGTGAGTTTGAGGCCAGTCTGGGCCACATAATGAGTTCAAGGTCAGCCTGGGCTACACAGCAAGACCCTGTCTCAAAAAATCAAACGAGGGAGCCAGGCGTGGTGGCGCACGCCTTTAATCCCAGCACTCGGGAGGCTGAGGTAGGCGGAGCGTTGTGAGTTCAAGGCCGGCTTGGGCTACAACGCGAGCGCAAGGCTGGCCTGAGCTACATAGTGCGACCCTGCCTCAAAAAACCAGGGCTGGGAGTTTGGCTCAATGACTTAAGCGCCTGCCCTGGCAGGCGCGAGGTTGTGAGTTCAATCCCTGGTGCCACAAAAAAAAAAAAAAAAAAAAATCAAACGAGGGCCAGGGATTTAGCTCAGTGGCCTAAGCACCTGCCTGGCAGGCATAAGGTTGTGAGTTCCATCCCTGGTACCAAAAAAAAAATCAAACACACACACATACACACACACACACACACACACACCCCACCTCTCCACCCTGCCACCCACCAACACCATGAGAAGAATGGCTCTAGGTACACAGATCAGCACCTCACCAAGGGCTCCCCATCCTCATCACAGTCCCAGGGCTCCTGACACTCCTGTGTAGAGGTGTTACTGTGACCTCTATTTCAGAGATGGGTACCAACGCTCAGAAACTCCATGACAACCCCAAAGCATGGGAGTGGCAGAGGTCTGACTCAACCCCGCCAGCTACTAGGTTTGCACGGCCGCACTCTGCTCAGTTACGGGGACAGCACTGACCACTGCGCCGCACTGCACCACACCCACATGGGCTTCCTGTCTCCCTGCCACGTGCCCTGCCAAGCTGCCAGGTCTCCCCCCAGGTACCCCCAGCAGTCTGTCCCTCCCACATTCACCAATCGAGGTCCAGATACAGAGACGACTCCGACAGAAACACTGCCGTGTATTTTAGTAATTGGACCTTTGTTTTTACAAGGGCTAGAAAAATCCCAGTGAAAAGTCAGGCCATTGTTTCACAGGTATTGTTAGGGTTGAGGTCTGGATGGACCCCCCCAAAGCCTCCTGCACTCAGAGGTGGAAAGGTGCCTGGATCGAGGGGTGTAGTACTCATCGGTGAATTTGTCCGCTAATGGGTTTAGAGCTAAGCGAAGCTGGGAAGTAGAACCTGGTCTAAGGAAGAGCATCACCATGGGCGTGGCCTGGGAGAGTCTATCTCCTCCCTTGATCTCTCTTTCTTTGTTTTTTGAGACAGGGTCTCACTGTATGTAGTTCAGGCTGATCTTCAACTAACTTCATAGCCCAGGCTGTCCTGGCACTCATGGCAATCCTCCTGCCTCAGCCTCCCGTGTGCTGAAATTATAGGTGTGTGCCACCATGCCCAGCTGATCTTTCTCTGCTCCTGTCTGCCATGCCTGCTTCTCCTCCACCAGGCCTGTGTCAGGCCACTCTGCCTTGGAGCAGCTGACTATAGACTGGAACCTCTGCAAACTGTGAGCCAGAATAAACTTCTCTAATTTATGGATGTCAGGTAGAGCTGTGTCTCAGTGAGGAGAAAGGAACTAAGACAACCTTGTTCCCTGCGATAGCAGTAAGAGAACAGTGAGAAAAGAATTCTTCTTTTAGCCAGGTGTGGTGGCGCACGCCTTTAATCCCAGTACTCGGGAGGCTGAGGTAGGATGAGCATTGTGAGTTCGAGGCTGGCTTGGGCTACAATGCGAGTGCAAGACCGGCCTGAGTCGTGCGACCCTGCCTCAAAAAACTAGGGCCAGGAGTTCGGTTCAGTGGCTTAAGTGCCTGCCTGACAGGCGTGAGGTTGTGAGTTCAATGCCCGGTGCTGCCAAAAAGAAAAAAAGAATTCCTCTTATGCCAGGCATGGTGGTGCATGCCTTTAATCCCAGCACTCAGCAGGCTGTGGTAGGAGGAGCATTGTGGGTTTGAGACAGGTTTGGGCTACATTGTGAGCAAGGCCATCCTGAACTACATAGTGCGACCCTGCCTCAAAAACAATAGGACTGCCGGGCATAGTGGTGCACCGCTTTGATCCCCGCACTCGGGAGACTGAGGTAGAGGAGCGTTGTGAGTTTGAGGCTGGCTTGGGCTACAATGCGAGCGCAAGGCCGGCCTGAGCTACACAGTGCAACCCTGCCTCAAAAAACTGGGGCTGGGAGTTTGGCTCTGTGGCTTAGGCACCTGCTGGGCAGGCACAAAATTGTGAGTTTGAACCCCAGTACTGCAAAAAAAGAAAAAAAAGAATTCTTCTTTTGGGGGAGACAGGTACTAGAGATTGAACCCAGGGCCTTCATACTGAGCTACATCCCCAACCCCAGCCTTTTATTTATTTATTTTTAAGATTTTGAGACAAGAGTCTTCCTTAAGCTGCCCAGGGTGGGCTGGAAGTCACAATCCTCCTGCCTCAGCTTCTCAGGGTGCTGGGAATATAGGCATGCACCACTCTGCCTGTCTTAGCTTTCCTCTTTCCTCCTAAATAAATGTATGTAAGTTCAAAGCAGGTTATCAAAAAACAATATTGAGTTAGCACAGTGCAAACAATTCCCTGATACGAGGAGACTTGGGGAGGTGGTGGCTGACAGAGCGGAGTGGAAAGTGGGGTGGGTGGCGGATGGCGGCATCATCCTGAGAGCCCTGCTGAGAGGAAGCAACCTGGGGCTGGGGATAGCGAACCCCGCCCAGGACAGCATGGAGGGGGGCCCTCCCGGCCTCTGCCCAGCTCCACACCTTCCAGCCCTGCCTTGGATGCTGCGTTTCTCTGCCCTCCCAGCACCCTGGGCACCACAGCTGCCGTCCTTTGGGACAGGCCCCCAAATTCCACCCTCAGGGGCTCCCTCCTGGATCCAGACAGCACTGCTCCCCCCACACACACCCTCCATACCAGTCTCTCCTTGCCCATCTTGGGGGGGGCATGCACGGGTCTGAGGCTGCCGGGACTGAGGAAACCCCAGGACTCACCCTGTGCCACCAGGCAGATGGGGCAGGGATGAGGGGCTGTGGGAAGCCGGCGTGGACAGCAGGCAGCATTCACCCCCAGATGCCCAAGCTTGGGGAGGGGCAGAAGCTAGCAGGGTGTCAGAGACAGAAGGGGCAGAGTGATCTCTGCATCTCATCTTGGAGGAGGGGCCATCGCAAGGTGGGACTCAGATTTGAAAAGCTTAGGAACCCCTTTAGGAACCCTCTAGCCCTGGGTGGTAGCATGCACTTGTAATGCCAGCACTCGGAAAGCTGAGGCAGGAGGATCTCTGTGAGTTCAAGACCAGTCTGGGCCACATAATGAGCTCAAGGTCAGCCTGCACTACACCACCAAGACCCTATCTCAAAAATAAGTAAGTTAAAAAGGAATCTTCCAGATCATGGCTTTATCTAACAAGGAAGGACCCTGGGGCTCCGAGAGAAGCCAGGTGACCCAGGGGCCCCACACCTGGGCTGCATGGATTCAGCTTCCTTCTGTGAGGCCCAGAAGGGCTGGGAGGAGTGGCCTGGGCTTCTGGTAGGGTCTGTCCTAGAAATGACTTCATCTCCCACAACCTGTTGGGCACCTGAGGTCATGACTCAGGGACAAGGAGAGAAAAGCCCTCGCCAAAAACCCAGGGGTGGTAGTGCACACCTGTAACTCCAGCACTCAGAAGGCTGAGGCAGGAGGATTGCAATGAGTTCAAGGCCAGACTGAATTACACATTGGAGACCCTGCCCCCTCAAAAACAGTCCTGGCCAGAGGCACCTGGGTTTAGCGAGCTCCTTCCCAGGGATGCCAGCTATTCATCAGAAGAACAAATCTCCCTACAGGGCCCAGAGAAATTTGGGGATGTCACCCCAAACCCTGCCCAGCTGCCCCTCAATGGGGGAGCAGCACAAGCTTCTCAGGGACAGCCATTTCCAACCGGTGGCCTTCAGGCTCCTGGTAGATGGACTCTCCACCATCTGGGAGGCTCCTCAGCCACCAGCAAGTTCTGGGGTGCCATTGACTCATGGGGATGGAGCATGTAGGGAAAGGCAGGGGGTCCATTTCTTTTTTCTTTTCTTTTCTTTTTTTTTTTGTACCAAGGATTGAACTCACAACCTCACACCTGCCACGCAGGCACTTATATCACTGAGCTAAATCCCAGGCCCTATTTTTTGAGACAGGGTCTTACTATGCAGTTCAGGCTGGCCTTGAATTTACTTTGCAGCCCAGGTTGGTCTCAAACTCACCAAGATCCTCCTGCCTCTGTCTCCTGAGTGCTGGGATTAAAGGAGTGCTCCACCACGCCCGGCTTTTGTTTTTTTTTGAAGGGGATCGATTTCAACACAGTTGGACAGGATCCAGGTTCCAGGTGGTGCGGGACCGTTCAGTGCTTCCTGTTTAGCAGCAGGGCGGTGACCCCGGACCAGGCTGAAATCCGGACGGGGGGTGGGGCGAGAATGGGGCACATGGGGATCAAAAGACTCTGGGGGGAGAGGCACGGGGCGGGCTTCCCGCCCTCCCGGAGCCCTCAGTGCGCAAGGCCCACCGTGATTTCTGAACCAAAGTCGAGGTGCACGAAGAAGCCAGGGTCGGGGGACACCAAGCATCGGAAGGAAGGAAGCAGAGGCGGGGCCGGCCAGAGTCGCCCCTCCACCGAGCTCTGCAGATGCGGAGGCCGCGGGCGCCCCCCAGTGGCTGGTTTCGGATGGGGCGCAGGTGCCCGGGAGGAGGGACACAGTTATCTGCTCCACCGATTCTAAGTTCCATGTGTATTTATGCGCCCAATTATTTTATTCTTTCCCCTGAGATCACTGTCACTCGTTAGGAGAACGAAGACCCCACACACACACAACCCAGCGCCACTGCTCCCTGAACCAGCAGCCCCATCCCCACCTGGCGTCTTCCCCGGATGGCACCATCGATCCTCTGGCTACTGCTGGCTGGGCGACGTTCGCACATGACATCATTGTCAGAGGAGAGAGCGGGAAAGGGAGAGCGGGGGTGGGGGAGGAGAGAGACAAAGAGGACAAAGCGGAGGGAGAGAGCACCGGGGCCTCTGGGAGCCCCTGCTGCCAGCCTGGCCATCAGGAAGGTCCCTATCTCCTGCCCCCAGTGACCAAGAGGCCAGACAAAGTCCCTCCCAGGACACCGTGATTGTCACTTGTGTGCCCCAGACTGCTGCCCAGAAGGCAGGAAGTGGAGGGCACCAGCTCAAGAGCCCTGGCACTGGGCAGGGCAAGGGCAGAGGGCCCCAGAGTGCCTTGCACACGCACACACATTAGCACACTCGCAGGGACGCACGGCTCCTCACCAAACCCCCCCCCCCGCCCCGTGCAGCTGCAGCAAGAGGAGCCCGAGTCACTCAGGAGGAGCCCGAGGCGCTGCCACCGCCAATTGTCCTGACAACTCCATCCGGGCTCCTGCCTGGCCAGGAAGCACGCTGTGCAGGGAGGTTGGAGGGACCCAGGCTGCCTGAAGCCAGGCAGAGGTTCTGGGAGCCGTGCCTGCCCCCTCCATGCCCAGTGAGGGATTCGGGGTGCCTGGCTCCATCTCCCCCATGCCTGTGCCCTCAACCCATGGGTGCTGGAGCAGAGGCCCATCTGTGTCTGTTTTCTAAAACCAGCTTTTCTGCCTCACACCGAAGCAATCAAAGTCATTTTCTGGGCAATTGCCTTTCTGTAAACATTCCTGTGTAATAGCCCCCCAAATTGCTAATGCCCAGCGCCCTGTTGAGTCTCCCTGTCACTACAACAAGAGCCATGGAGGCCGGAGGGTTGGGGACTGGAGGCAGGAGGCGGCTCTGGATGGAGGGTTAGCGCAGCCCAGCTCTCCCCAGGGGCCCCCAAGGCTGCACCCCAAGGCTCTCTGCCTCCTGCCAGCCCAGCAGCACCCCCTAGATGCCAGGCCACCTTGGGAGAGCCGGCCTGGGCTGGGAGGGAGGACAGGGAAGGAACGAGCACATGGGGAAGGGGGCTGGACAACAGAGGTGACTTCCTGGTGTCGTGAGACCCAGGCACTGGGGACAAGGGCAAGGCCAGGCAAGCTAGCATCACTGGGTCCCCAAGGAGGGCCAGCTCCCCTCCCCGCAGCGTGGAGAAGGAGGACAGGCAAGGAAGAGGGTGGCAGAAACCATCGCCCAGCACAGGCCACGCCCACTGCCTGACACCGAGGGTGCCAGGGATGCTGGACAGGGCCAGGTGGTGTTGCGGGGCCCTGGGCTGGTGAAGCCCCTCGGTGGTCCGCAGAGCCACCATGGAGAAGAGCGGGGCCAGGTCACTGTGCCCTCGAGGCTCGGGGTGACTGAGCCTGAGTCAGAAATGCGGACCCCTGTCAGGGGTGGCCCATGCGCTGGGCTCTCCTTCACCCACAGGCCCAGGCAGGGGACCCTGCTGCCCTCTGCGCAGGACGCTGGGTCGGGGCTGGGGTTCGACGACAGGGCCCCGAAGGGAGCAGGGAGCAGGGGCGGGGGAGGCAGCACACGGGCACTGCCGTTCACAGCTTCTCGTGGGCAGAAAAACACAAACCGATTTGTGCAGATTTAAAGCCACCGAAGGCCACTGGTGGGGGGGGGACGGTCAGGAATCTAATCAAGGGCCAGAGCACCCCCAGGAGCAGAAAGTGCCTGCCCACCGCCCTCTCCTCAGCCTGGAGGCTTCCCGGATGGCTCAGGACCCGCCCTCCCAGACTGGGCTGGAGGCTCCTCACCCCCAAAACCACCTCCAGAGCAGGTGGGGCTGGGAACCAAGATGCCAGGTGCGGCCTTGGTGCCCGCTCTCCGCCTGGCACCCGGGAGCCCCGGGGGGACCAGGCCACCTCAGCTCCCGTCCCTTGGCAGGAGGAGGGAACCACCAGGCCTCACCTCTGCCCGCCCTGCCTGTGCCCCGGCACCTCGCACTCGGCAGGGAACCGCACCGGGGGAGGTGACAGTGTTCCACAGGAGCCGGAGGTGGAGCCAGGAGCGGACCCAGGCGTCCCACCCGCCCTCCCTCCCTCCCTCCCTCAGGGACAGGATTTTTCCATTCCGCTGCAGCACTTCCCAGAAGGCAGCTTGAGGGCCGCAGGCCCTGGCAACGCACAATGACAACCTCCAAGTCACGACACAGCGAGGCACCCACACTGCGAGATCAGGGGGTCACGGCCCGGCCCCTGGTACCCTACCGGGCCCGCCACACAGAAGCTGGGGACCCAGCAGCGCTACCCAACCACACGCTCCAAAGAGACCCCCGTTTCCAAAAGAGCCAAGTCAGAATCTGGGAGACAGAGCCCTGCCCCTCTCCCCACCCAGTCCGCCCGCGAATGTGAGGGTGAGGGTGAGGGCCAGCGAGCGCTGCTCAGACCCTGCTCTGCCGGAGGGCGAGTCACATGACCATGAAGCAGTCTGAAGCCTCTGGCAGCCTCTGCCCTCTTCGTGTGTTTATTTATTTATTTATTTATTTATTTTATTTATTTATTTATTTTTTTTTGCAGCACCAGGGATTGAACTCACAACCTAGCACCTGTCAGGCGCTTAAGTCACTGAGCCAAACTCCTGGCCCTGGTTTTTTGAGGCACGGTCGGTCGCACTGTGTAGCTCAGGCCGGCCTTGCGCTCGAGTTGTAGCCCAAACCGGTCTCAAACCTCAAAGTCACAACGCTCCTCCTACCTCAGCCTCCCGAGTGCTGGGATTAAAGGCGTGCACCACCACGCTGGGCCTCTTCGCGTGTCTAAAAAACAAAAAACAAAAACTCTTCCCAGACGGCTGTGCAGGTCGTGCACTGCACAAAGGCATTGGACCAAGAGGCTGAGGCGACCCCAGCTCCTCCCTGAGCTGCCCCTGCTGTCTTTGCACTCTGCTGTCAGAGGGGTATCGTCCCCAGATATGGGGGCTTTGGCATTCAGCTCTGAAGGAAGACTGGCCCCATAGGTTTCCTGAGGAAGAGACGGGGTAGAAGCGGGAAACAGCCTGCCATGAGCCCACTCGGCACTGGGTTAACACGCAGGCTCTGGCTGGGCCCCTCCACTGCTCATGCCCCCCAGGAAAGGTGTCTTGTGGGGTCCGAGCCAACTTGGGGAGGCAGCATGTAGGGAGAGGAAGACTGAGCTCCAGAGGGAAGGGGTCCCTGCCCTCCTGGGTGGCACAGTGTGGGCCCGTCCTTGCACCCTGAAAGCTGGGTCTGGCGGAGGCATGGGCAGAGAGGGGCAGCCCATCCCCAGGGGAGACCCGTCTGTGGGCAGTGATGGGAGAGAAGCCTCAGGAATCAGTCACCCTGTGTCACCAGGGAAGCAGTGTCCACACTGAGTATTCCTCAAAGACCTTATCAATGTTGGGCACAGCCGAGTGTGATTGTGCATACCTATCAACCCAGCACTCTGGAGGCTGAGGCAGGAGGGTTGCAGTGAGTTCAAGGCCAGCCTGGAATACAGAGCAAGACCCTACCTCAAAAAAACAAAATACAAAAAGCCGGGCATAGTGGCGCATGCCTTTAATCCCAGCACCCGGGAGGCTGAGGTAGGAGGAGCATTGTGCGTTCGAGGCCGGCTTGGGCTACAACGTGAGCGCAAGGCCGGCTTGAGCGACATAGTGTGACCCTGCCTCAAAAAACCAGGGCCAGGAGTTTGACTCAGCAGCTTAAGCGCCTGTCTGGCAGGTGCGAGACTGTGAGTTCGATCCCCAGTGCCGCAAAAAAAAAAAAAAAAACAAAAAAAAACAAAGCCCAGCATGGTGGCACATGCCTTTAATCCCAACACTTGGGAGGATGAGGCAGGAGGATCGTTGTGAGTTTGAGACCAGCCTGGGCTACAAAGTGAGTTCAAGGTCAGCCTGAACTGCATAGTGAGACCCTGCCTCAAAAAACAGGGCTGGGGATTTAGCTCAGTGGCCTAGGTTGTAAGTTCGATCCCCAGTACTGGAAAAAAAAAAAAAAAAAAAAAACAGGGCAGAAGACAAGGCCATGCCCAGACCCTTCTGGGTTCTCCTTGGCGACCCCGTCCCCCTGGGCCAGGCCTCATTCCAGCCCCAGCACAGAGACAGCTCCCTCAACCCCCAGAGTGATCGGGCTCCTACACAAGCACAGCAGCCCAGGCACCTGCTTCTGTCCTCCTCCCTGCCTCCATGGCCACACCTGCCTCTGCTGGTCCAGGCCCAGCCATCTCAGCGGCGCCCTCCATCGGCGTGCAGGGGACACACAGGCCAGGACTGAGGTGGCTCCCCTGCCATCATAGACTCCACCTGGACAGACGGCACTGTGGCCATGCACACACAGTGGGCACACTTAGGTCCCCACGCACTGGGCCAGTGCACCTCCAGCACTGGGTGGAAGATGGCTGGGATCTTTGCAGGGGACAGCCTGGTGACCCAAAGACCACCCTGCCAGGACCAAGGCTTAACCAACAAGGTAACCACCGTGGCAATGCTGCCCTGGGACCCGGGCCCCACCCGTACAGGTGCACAGTCCCTCTCAGGGCGCTGCTCCTGGTGGGGGCAGAGGGGGTAACCCCAGCTCCCAGTTGCTGCTGGGGGAGGGCAGGACTGCTGGGTTTATCACTCCACCAGGTCAGCGACCCAAGGGGCCCAGAGCACAGGGGAGGCGGCAGGAGACACACACTGGGCAGCAGGCCCCAGAAACGCTGCAGACCGGGCCCCAGCCTCTCCCCAGATCTGCACGCCTGCCAGAGCACAGCACTAACCCTGCCCTGGCTCGCCCGATGCCACGCGGTGATGCCACCTCTGATGACCCCACACAGTCACCGCCACTCACCAAGCACCTTACAGCCCTGAGCCACTAGATTCTCAAGTCACTTTGCTCTCCCCACGTTCAAGGGGGGGAAACTGAGGCTCAGGAAGGGGTAACCTTTGGCAATCGGGTGGATAAAGGGAGGGGCCTGACCTCAACTCCGGGGGTTCTCAGCCGGGATCCCCTTCCTTCCCTGCACCTGCTGCCACCAGACAGATGTGGATTCTACCACCAGGTCCTTCCCGGCCAGGCAGAGCCCTCAGGGCTGGGGCGCAGTGGGGCAGCAGTCCTGGAGGAACCCCGAGAACCCCCTTCCACATCTGGTGGGTAGAAGCCCTCCCCAGGCCTTAGGCTGGGTGAAGGTGAAACCGAAACCACAGGTCCCCCTACCACCCAGGGCAGCCAGCTGGGGCTTGCATACCTTCAGGAATGGGGCGCTCACTACCTGCACGGCCTGAGGCTCTCACGGGCTCCTCCTTCCTCAGTAGGAGCCAGGGGTGAGCCCACTCCCCCTTCAGAGCGGGTGGAGACCCCCGAGGTTGCAGGCCGCCCTGAGCCGGTCCCTTCGCACCCGCTCCCGCAGCCCCGCCCCCGCACCTCCCGCACTGTGCCCGCGGTGTCTGCGTCCCGCGTCCCATGCTTGCGCAGAGGCTAATTCTGGCGTCTCATCAGACAGTAATTACGGGGGATGAGCACGCTGTCATCTCCGCAGCCCGGCACCTGTCACCACGCCACGTCCGCGGGCTGCCAGGACGGGACCGGAAGCTGAGGGGGAGGGGTCGGCGGGGGAGGGGTGCCGAGTCCCTTCCTGCCTTCCCAAGGCAGCAAATGCGGGACGCCTCGGTGGCCACCACCACACAAGGCTCCCTGTCACCCATCACAGGTGTCACGCGTCCCATACACACACCAGTGACCAAACTGCAGGCAGAACGGCACAGTAGGTCACAACCCACATCTCACCTCTGCCGCATCCCTAAGTGTGACCTTGAACAAGTCATTCTACCTTTCCAGGCTTCAGTTTTCCCAGCAACAAAACAAAGGCAATAATCTAGCACCATGAGTGGCACGTGCGTGATTGTGTAGTCACTCGACAAACGGCCAGCACACACTCACTCCACGCTGGGCAGTGTGGGATGTTGAGATCCACAAAATGAAGCCTAACGGAGCCGGGCGTGGTGGCACACCCCTTGAATCCCAGCACTTGGGAGGCTGAGGTAGGAGGAGCGTTGTGAGTTCGAGGCCGGCTTGGGCTACAACATGAGTGCGAGGCCGGCCTGAGCTACATAGTGTAATCCTGCCTCCAAAAACTAGGGCTGAGTGGCTTGAGCACCTCTTGGCAGGCCCAAGGTTGTGAGTTTGATCCCCGGTACAGACCAAAAAAAAAAAAAAAAAAAAAAAAAAAAATGCAGCCTGACAGGGATTGTGCGGCGGCCGCGGGGTCCGGGGTTGGGTTTGGTGGGTGCTGTTTTGTTTTGTGTCTTCGAATTTTAGTAGCGGAAACAGGAGGTGGTAAAGGGAGGTGGCAATGTGATCCCCACCACACCGCAGCCCTTGCCCTCTCCCCACCGCCCGGCACACAGTGGGCACTTGTGTGACTGCACACAGCCCCAGCACCGTTCTGGAAAGAGAAGCCATGAAGCAAAGGCTCAAAGAAGGAAAGGCCTGGTCTCCTGGTGCTGTAGATGCCCCACGCAGCCACAGGAAGCCATCTTGGGGGAGCAGGGTTGGCAGAGGACGGTGCTCTGGGGTGGATCCAGAGAAACCCCCCAACTCCACCTGCAGTGCAGGGTGCAGACAGGGCTGAGGGCAGCGCCGGGTTAGAACCGGGGTTAGGGTTGGCACCCACCGCTTACCCCCACTTCGGTCTCTGCCTGCTCCCCAGTAAAGAGACAGCAGCCTCCAGCGGAGGAGACCGCTGTGACAGGAAATAACGCAGCACACACTCGACAAATGATCACCAGCCCTTCCCCAGTTACCAGGGACGGATTTTCTCCAGACTCACAAATGACGACAGAAGTCCCCACCTTTGCTATACTAGCACTCAGAGGCCGAGGCAGGGGGATCGCCCAGCCTGGGCTACACGGTGAGCTCCAGGCCAGCCTAGCGAGACCCAGTCTCAACATCCCGCAAACTAAACCTTGGAAGGTACTGAGCTCCCCATCATTGGAGGTATTCTAGGAGAGGGTGGATGACACAATATTCTGTCTGTCTGTCTGTCTGTCTGTGTCTCTCTGCTAGGCCTGGGTCCCCCTGCTGCTTTTGTGGAGATGGGGTGACCCATGGGGCCAGGAGGGAAAGGGCTGGGGACCCGCGTGGCTCTGCCTTCTCCCGTGGCAGCAGGTGGGGACAGGAGGGAGGGGGCAGCAGCCGCCACTCTTTCAGGAAAACGGTCATTTTAATTAAGAGGCAGACAAACCAGTGTTCGGCACGTTGTCTCAGAGCAGTTATTAAGACGCTATCTCAAGGCCAGCATGACGGTGCACACCTGTCATCCCAGCACTCAGGAGGCTGAGGCAGGAGGAGCGGCGGGAGTTTGAGGTCAACCCGGGGTACACAGTGAGTTCAAGGTGAGCCTGAACTACATAGGGAGACCCCGTCTCAAAATACAAACAAACAAAACAAAAAAACTCATCACAGTGGCAGCAGCGGGCACAGTGGTGGGGCCGCCCATGTGGGTGGGAGATGGAGGCTGGAGCCTGACACCCCAAGACAGGGGTCCCCAGGCCTATCCCAAGGGCTGCTGATGGTAGGCACCCGTGGCGGGTGCTGTCCACGCCCGCCCCCAGGTGCCCCCCAACTCAGCCTCAGCAATGGCCTGACAGCACAGCCAGCGCCACCACGTACCCGGGGCCCGTGTCGCTGTTGCCCAGTGGGATGCCTGTGCGGGTGCCATGAGGCCAGAGCACGTGCCACAGGGACAGAGCGCACAAAGCAGCTGCCAGGGTATCAGCAGATGCACTGTCCTCCCTGGGTGTGGGACAGGGCCCCACAGGCAGCTGGCCAGACCTCAGATCGAGGTATCACGGTTGCTTGGCTAGGCCCGTGTCCTGTCATCATCACTCAAGCCCAAGTGCTTGGGTCATCTGTCACCACGGGCTGGCAGTCCACGGATCTTCACTGAATCCATGTGTGACGAATAAGTGACCCCCCGCTCACAGGTTTGCACACGCTCATGCGCTAAGCACACCGGCACGGCACTGTCTTCGTCCCCTGCCTCCAGCTGGCGCTGGAACACGGCATCCCCTCAGGTCCCCCCGCCAGGCCACCAGCCCCTCCACAGAGGCCTCTTCCCTGCCTCTTCCCATCTGTTCCCAGCCCCGGACCACAGAGGGGCTTTGCGGCCACGTGGACACACCGACATGCACCCTGCTTGCACACCTGCACACGCACATGCACACACGTGCAGTGTTTTCTGCCAGGCAAGGCGCCCTCCCCAGAGACAGGGGTCTGCTGTCTCCTCCCCTGGCAAGGGCCATGCCCGCTGGGGGACAGCCCCTCCCCCAATTGCCGCCCTCCCGGCGGGGGAGGGGCCCTCAGGGGCAGCGCCTCCCCTCTTACTAACCTGGAAACTTTAAACAGAGGGAACACAGTCCTGCCGGCTTCCCGCCCGGCGCTCGCTGGAGCCCTGGGTGAGGGACAGGAAAGGAGGAAAGTCGTGAATGAACGGCCGGAGGACGGGTCGGGCCAGGCGGAGGGCACGGGACGGAGGAGCCCGCAATGGGCCTCCCAGAGTGGGCAGGGTGAGGACAGAGCCTTAGGAGCCGTCCCCGGGGGTCACCAGGGTCTCGGGAGATACAGGACAGTGTCTGGGTGTTGGTGGAAGAGCAGGGACAGCGAGGCAATGACAGCGGGACACAGACAGGACAGACAGCAGGACAACGTGGAAAACAGGGCTCCCAGAGCTGGGGGCCGGGACAGTCATCCAACCAGGCCCAGAACCGACCGCTTGTACCATTTTCTAGGGTGCCCTCATGACCCTGAAGGACAGCACTAGGAGGGGCCATCTGTGGCCCCCCCACCCAATGTCCCCCCAACCTGGAGGGTGAGGGGCTCAGCATCAGAGGGACCCACCCGACACCCATCACTGCTCTGCCAACCCAGGACACCCCCACCTGCTCCATCACGCCCTCGGCAGCCTGCTCACACACTCAGGCCCCGTTGCGGCTGGCCCAGCGGGGCCCCCGAAGTTGTCCTTGTGCCCCCCTTTCTGAAGGCCCCTTCATTCAGCACCACCTCTTGCTTTACCCTGAGCAGGCAGGTGGATGGCATTAAGACCCCTGCACCCAGTCGGGTGTGGTGGCGCACACCTTTAATCCCAGCACTCAGGAGGCTGAGGTAGGAGGAGCATTGTGAGTTCAAGGCCCGCTTGGGCTACAATGTGAGCGCGAGGCCGGCCTGAGCTACATAGTGCAACCCTGCCTCAAAAAACTAGGGCTGGGAGTTTGGCTCAGTGACTTAAGCGCCTGTGTGGCAGGTGCGAGGTTGTGAGTTCAACCCCTGGTGCTGAAAAAAAAAAAAAAACCTGAGCCCAGGGGTGCAGCCTCCCTCACTGGCCCAGGCCCATCTGTAACCTTGGCACGTCTGGTGGGCCCCCCCCACCAATCTCACGCTTCCAATTTTCCCACCGATTACCCAAGGCGAGGACTTCCCAGGCAGAAACAGCTGTCAGCCCCAGATGTTGGGCTAGTGACTCGGCCAGGAAATCAAGATCGTTCACTAATGGATCTGGCCCCAGAGGGCCCCTTGGACGGGGCCCAGGGCAGGGGGACAGGGACAGCGAGCCCTGACTTCCTTGCTGCCCCCAGACCCAGGATCACCCAGGTACACTAAGGTTATAAAGATGTCACCCATCCATCCCTTCCCTGAGAAGGGTGGTCCCCATCCATCATTCAACCAGACAGGGAGGGGACAGAGGAGGGGGAGATGAGCGAATGACTATTTCTTGAACATTTACAAGGCACCAGCCATTCCACCTAAGTCACCTCATGGCTCAGAGGCCACCCTAAGAATCCACCGCTGACATCCTGGGTTTCGGAGGAGGCCACAGTTCAGAGAGAGGAAGCAACTCGCCCCAAGCCACACTGCAAATGGATGTCGGGGCTGCAACTGCAGCCCTGATCTGACTCCAGCCCTGCGCGCCCAGCCCACTGGTAAACTCCTTCCCATCCCTCCCCGCAGCTCCGCCGTCTGGGAAGTTCTGTCCAAAATGCAACCTCTTTCCACGGCATGCCCCTGCACAAACTGTCTCCCATAGGTGATGCGATTGGCCGGAAGAGAAAAGTTTTCTTCAGTTTTTTTCTGCCTAGGCATGGAGGCAGATTATTATTATTATTATTATTGGGTTTTTTGAGAAAAGGTCTCACTAGTAGTTTAGGCTGACCTTGACCTCAAGGAGATCCTCCTGCCTCAGGGTCCCCAGTGCTGGGATTACAGGTTTGTGGCATCATGCCTAGAGAAGGGAGGATCTGGTGGCTGGGTCCAGATTTCCTGAACTTCATACTTAAGTGACTTCTAGCTGTCTCCAACCCCTTTCCGTCCCTTTGCAGAGGCTGCAGGAAGCCCCTCAAAACCCCTGCCTGCAGGGTGACAGATGGAGGGTCTGCGTGCCTCCCAATGGCCCTGGCTCCCCCAGAGCCCTAGCTTTCCACTCCTAAGGCACTCGGCCTGGCGCATGGAGGACTCCTCGGGTAACCGGGCCGGCACGGGCCAGCACTGGGGCCCGCGTGGGCAAGAGGGCCGGGAAAGGAGCCAGCTCTGTGTCCGCAGGCTGCCGTGAGCGGAGGGGAGCTGGATCATTAATTCCTCCCCGACAAGGCAGCTGCCAGTGCCTGGGGTGACACCAGGGATGCCCGCTGGGTCTGCAGTTACCATCGTGGGCCGACCCCTGGACACACAGCACACGCTCCTCTGTAGGGCCCTGGGAGGGAGGGGGTCCCTGGGTCAGGACCTCTCTGTGGTTCAGAGCCCAGGAGCCCCTCTGCAAGCTTGGGTCTGGGGTCTGCAGTGTGCTCCCTGGCTGGGAAGAGGATGCGGCAGGAGGTGGGGGTGGACGCCTGGGGGAGTCCAACTCCTCTCCAGGGTTCTGGTGCTCCATTCCGGGTCACGCAGGCAGCCAGGTGACCCGGCTGCTGGCGCGGGAACCAGGCCGCTGGATCAGGGGAGCTGAGCTGCCAGGACCGGTCGTGTGGAGGAAAATATGGGCTGGATTCACATCCCTGGACGGAACGGAGTGCAGCCAAGGCAGCTTTGCTGGGTGAAAGTTTCCGATTTAGGGGAGATAGCAGGGTCCTCTAGCTGATCCCCCAATCCATCCCTTAGTCTGCGGGATGACAAGGTGTGCCTTAGGGCCGGGGGGTGGGGGTCCCCTAAACCGAACAAGTGTGTGTGCGCTCAATATTCTCTTGGCCCAACTCTCCACTCCTGGTTTAGCCGAAACTGGGAAATATCTTGCCAGCCTTCCTGTGCCAAGCCATATATTATCTTGGAAGAGGACGTGGGTAGACCTGCGACAACTAGAAGGGGCCTTCCAGAACCGTAGTCCCACCTTCTCTACTTTACCAAGCATATGGAAGACCAGAGAGACAGGACTGCCAGCGCCACCCAGCAGCACCCTGATACGGGTCCGAGCTATTTGTTTACCTCTGTGTTCTAGATAGCAGACGAGGAGCTTTCCCAACCCCTCCTCTCCCCTCCAACAGCCTTGCTCCTGGCAGTGCCCGGTGGTCACCAGGAAGGTGGTGCTGCCCAGTCCCCAGCCCGCAGGCACAGCACGAGTATCCTCCCAGCCCCCTCCCAGCTCCTGCTGCCGAGGCGTGGGCCTGTCTCCTCCCCAGCTGGCCTGCGCAGGCTCGGGGAAGCAGGCGCAGGTTTCTGGCCTCCAAACCCTCCAGAGCCCACTCCAGAGAAGGAGGAGAAGGAGGGCAGGGGGTCCCAGGGTGGCCAGCATGGGTGAGACAGGCGGGATGCGGGAGCAGTGGGTGGAGGATGGGAAAGCGAGCTCTCCTAGGAATTGCCCCTCCGGCCCCTCATCCTCTCCCAACCCCTAACGTCATCAAGTCTCAGGCCCAGGGGAGGGCTTCGCCAGACGCCCAGACATTAGTCCCCTTCCTCGTACAGTTTACAGGGTGTTCATGTGTCAGACCCCGTGCCGGGCATTCAGGGCTGTCACTCCACCGAATTCTCACAGTGAGCCCCTGCTCAGAAACCTGTCCACCTGGGAGCCGTCCTCCCAGGTGTCTAACCTTGGTCTCTCCTGCCACATTCCCTCTGGTCCTGTCCGCCTGGGGGATGCAGGGCAGTTTGGGTCCTGTCTTCAGAGACTTGTCATGACCCAGTGGCTCCGAGTCATCTCCAGGCTACCAGCCTCTCCCCCAGCCTGGCCCGATGGGACAGGGGACTTGGGAATCACTCCATGGAGTCCTGGCTGGCCCTAAACCCGCTGCGCAGCCCAGAGTGGCCCTGAACTCTTGAATTCAGCCTCCCCTCCGAGCCCCTTGGAGGGCAGGAAATCTCCAGCGCCAATGCCGGCACAGCCTTCCCCAGCCTGGCCAGGATGGGGGGGGCACATGCACCTCCCAAGGGACACTGGGCCCCTACTTCCAGCTCTGGGCCAATGGGCAAGGGGAGGGGGAGTGGTGGGCGGGGCCCTGAGCCGGAGTGGGTGGTGCTCGCCCTCTCCAAGCAGGCACTAGTAATATATGCAAAGGACATGCAAATCACCCAGGAGAGAGACACAGCATGATGACTGGCAGGAGAGACCTTGGAGCCCACCAGCCCCGCCTCCTCACTGCACAGGTGAGGGCCGGCAGGGACCGGCTGGAGGGCGCTCAGACACTGGGCCCTGAGGAAGGAGTCACGCACTGCCCTTCTGCAGTGGCGGGGTCACAGCAGGGCAGCCAAGGCCCAAGGCCTAGCTGGAAAAAGCTCCAGTGGGAGATGGCGCCAGAGGTTTCCTGGATCCCCCTGCCGCACCTCAGACAGAGCCCGGGGGGGTGCAGGGGCAGCAGCAACATCTAGGGGGCAGAGGGGGCAGGAAGAAAAGCGAGCGCCGGAGGTGCAGGGAAGCAGTGGCCGAGGGTCTGGGCAGGGCAGGGAGAGCCAATGTCAGAACGAGCCGTGCGCGCGCGTGCGCGCGCGCGCGCACACACACACAAACCTGAGCGCTTGGGCCTGGCCTCTGCCGACCATGCACCTGACAGACCATAATAGCCAGCCGTCCTCCCTTCCCTTTCGAGCTGCAGCTCCAGCCGCTCCCTCCGGCTTCACCGCCTTCCAGACAGTCCTAGAAAGCAGGACAGGGAGGGAGGGGGCAGCCAGAGAGACGGGGCGGGGGGCACGGGAGGATAGAGAGGGGGCGCGGGTCGGGGGTGGGGAGCCAATGAAGGGCAGGACTGGAGACACCAGGGGCGGGGAGAGGGGACCCCCAGGGGGAAGAAACGCAGCGATGGGGGCAGGTGGGTGGGGGAGACGGCTGGGGTGCTCTGGGGCTCCAGGGCCCTGGAGGACAACGCTGGGGCCCGGCATGGGGGGCAGAAGCTCTGGCAGGGAGGTCCCGAGGCTGCCTGGCGGGAGAGGGGTCCATGCCCCTGGCCCTGCCCCCTCCCGGCCCGGCCCCGCTGCCCCTCCCCCTCTCTCTCCCTCCCTGGGGGCAGGCGCTGCTTCCCAGCCAGCGCCAAAGCCTTCATCTCCGCTTTTCAGAGCCCCGAATGAAAGAAGGGGAAGCGAGTGCAGCCCTCAAACCCGCTGACGGCCAGATTTTTATTATCTTTGCTCCAATGGGCCCCGGGAAGCCACTGAGGGATTCTTCAAAGAGCGCCTGAGAACCTCATTGAAGCCGGCACCTGCGCAGCCCACCCACCCGCAGCCCGCAGCGGAACGCAGCGGGGACAGCGGGGGCAGCGGGGACAGCAGGGACAGGGGCCGGGGGCCCCACCGTCAGCACCCCGCACCCAGGCAGGGCCACCAGGACAGGGAGCCAGCCCCCCCCCGCCCCTCCAGTTCTGGGTGTGCTGGGCATCTAAGGCCGCCTCTGTCCCTCTCTGGGTCTGGAAGACGACAAACGAAGGAAGAAAAGAGATCTCCTTTCCAGGTCCCGGAGGAGATAAGTGCTTGAGATTCCTCGAAAGAGCAGCTTTTATGGCCAGCCCTGGCTCCTTCCCCTGGGCTCTGTATCACCCAGCACCCACAGGCTCCTCAGGGCTCCCCGGGGTGGCCCCCTCTTCCCTCAGGCCCACCAAGCAGGAGGAGAGCCCCATGAACTAACTGCCCTTTCTCTAGCCCCAAATATGGCTCCCCTGGTTTAAATCCTCAACCCTTCCTGCCTTCTCTCCCCAAGACCTAACCGAGGTGGGTAAGGGCTGGAGGCTTAGCAGACCAGGGACCGCAAGGAGCCCAAGCCTCGTCCTCAGTACTTCTAGGACTTGGAATTTTGGCAGGGATCGCAAGGCTGGCGCTGGGCAGACGGCGGCTGTGCCCCCCCCACCGCCCCCTCCATCCCTGACCACACTCTGGAGATCAATACCCCAAGCCAAAGACAGAATCAATGGCTCTAATTAAACCCTTTTTCCACGGCGAGTCTCTGAACAGACAGACAGAGACAGAGACACAGAAAGACAGAGACTATCAGAGTGGCCCTGGCTCCCAGCTGGTCCCCTACACATCTCGGAGCCCTGAAGCCCCCAGACCCCTGCATTAGACAAGAAGGCGAGTAGAGGGGCAGGGGCTGGGGGTGTCTCCAGTGGGCTCATTTCAGGGACCCCTCCCCTCGGGGGTTCCCCTCGACTCCGTTTTGAGACCATGGGTGCCCCTTCCGGAGAGGTCTCCGGAGCACTGACAGCCAAGATGCTGGTGGATGCACCTCCATCCCAGCCCTGGGGGTCATCACAGAGAAAGGGCGGATGGAGCAGGATGGGGGGAACTGGACAAAGACCCTCTTGTCCCCAAGGGAGGATGGCAGGAAGCCAGGGCAAAGCCTTGGCACTTGCTTCCGAGGGTGCCAGGGTGCCAGGCAGTCTGGGTGGGGAGCTGGGGGTACTATTCTTGGAGCGCCCCCCCCCCACTTTGCCCAGAGCCTGCAACCCCTGCTCCCGCTTCCCCACCAGGCCACCAGCTAACTCTCTGCCCCCAACAACTCCCAGCCTGCGTGGAGTGTCCTTCTAGTCCCCACACTTGCCCAGAGCGGCCTCAACAACAACAGAACCAGCAAACCCCAACACTTACACCACAGCTGCCCCCCATACATACACACACGAGCACGCCAAAACCCGCCACCGTGCCAGCTGCCACGGCGATGACAGCTCACATTTTCTGTGACAGTCTCCATCTAATGCATCATCTATTTTTTTTTTCTAAATCAGTCAGGGACTAGGGAAGGGAATGAGAGAAACTGAGGCACAGAGTTAGCCAAGCAGCTGACTCAAGGTCACCCAGACTAGGATCTCCAGTCAAGAGGAAAGTACCCCCATCACCAGCCCAGTGCTCAAACCCCACCCAAAGGGGCAGAGGGCAACGAACCCGAAGTCTGTCTGGCTGGCTGGCTTCCCCTTCCCGCAGACAGACAGCAGCCCTGCATCGCCCTTTGAAAGGGTTCAGCCAGGGACCCTCAGCGCGGCTCGGGGACCCCACTTCGCTCAAAGTTAGGGTTTGCAGGTCCCTCCTGGTCCAGCAGTATTGGGGACGCTCGGCCCGGGAGCCCCGGCTCGGCTCGCCCGCGCCCCGACCCCGCGGCTCACCTGCCTCCCCCCGGCCCCCGGCGGGGTCCCTCGGGCCGGCCTCCTCCCGGGGAGAGCGCGCCCTGCCCTCCGCCGTCCTCTCCCACCAGGCCAGGGCGAAGCGCCGCAGGCAGTGCCAGGGCTGCATGGGGAGGCGCGGGGCGGTGGGCGCTCGCTGGGCAGCCGCACGCGCCCTGCCGGGCCCTGCCAGCCGAGCTGCTGAGGCACCGGCCGGCCCCCTCCGCCGCCACCAGCATCCTGCTGCCCCCACCGACAGGACTCGGAGCCGGCCCGGGAGCTTCTGACGTAGCAGGGGGGTGCGTGGGAGGGGGGCCGCGGAGCCTCTCCTCGCGGCCCCGCCCCCTGCGCCCCTGCCCCCTATGGGTCCCTCCCTGCGCGCTCACCCAGGACGCCCTCCCCAGGTGGGGGGGCGCCCTCCCCTGCCCTCCAGGCCCTGCAGGGGGAGGGGTTAAGACATGATCGCCCCTCCCCCGACCCCTCCCTCCCCGCCACGAAGCGGGGAGCAAGCAGGTCCCCAGTTTCTGCGACT